>SJYA01005088.1:0-27617 GCA_006410615.1 Neotragus moschatus
AAGATCTAAACCAGAAACTCACTAAGTTGCTATATAACATAATAACTAAGAGCTCCTGGAGCACAGGAACCAGTTGTGACTCAGCTTTTATTCCAGGGCTTGGCAGGCTTTGGCACCTGGTCGGCTCACTCAAATGTGGTTAGATGAATGAACACAGGGAATGTCTGAACTGATATCCAGCAGAGTATCTTTTTCTCTTCCCTTCAGATATGGAGTTTCAAATATATAGCTTGCCCTGATCATCCTTAGCATCAGTCTTGATTCCATCCTGTAGTACATAACACACTCCAACAGAGATAACTAGTTGTGTAACAAATCTCCGTCGCTGAGTTTTAGCCGAGCACATGACCACATTTCCCAGCTTATAGCTTATGACTGTACTAAGTGCTGACCAATTAGACAGTAGAGGTGTGAGGCAGAAGCTTCTGGAGTCTCCTTAAAGGGTAAGAGTCCCCTTTTGACTCTCTCTTTCCTGTTGGCTAGAAGAAGGCTTTGATGGCTGGAGCTCAAGCAGCCCCTCTGTAAGATCAATACCATGCTAACTAAGGTGGCAGAGCAGCTGAGTACAGAAGCCACAGACTCCAGATCAGAGAATACAGCAACGAGGTCAATCATCTTGCTTAAACCCTACTGCTTGAAGTTTCCCATCACGTTCAATTTAGATAATACTAATGTCAACACCCACATATCCAGTATACCTCAGCGCAAATGTTCTCTTGAAAGCTACGGTAATTTTCCTGTCCTGGGCCAAGAGGGCGCCTTATTCATCACAATTTGCCACAAGCATCCCCTCAAATAATTTCTTTGTTTTAAAAGGTGAGGTGGGAACATTTGCCTCGACCAATGTCCCAGACCACTGGGTGCGTTTCTGCCACCTGCCAGCCTCTCTCTGTGTATTTACCCTGATGTTTCAGAGTAATATCATCCCCATCTTTCAGCACCTTGCTTGTGCTGCAGCCCAAGCTCTCCACAGGGGAAGCCATGACTGGGAGGGGGAAAACCAGATTATAAACAGTGCTAAATGCAAAACTTCCCACGATAGAAACTCTCGTTTTAAATTCCTGATTCATGTTGGTACTAAAAAGGTAGTCCAGACTAGAAAATCCCAGGTGTTTTCCCACCTGAGAAAAACTCTGGTTGATCAACAGTCACTGATATATTCCCAGGACTTTTCAAGAGCTTGAATCCAAGCTCTACTCCTAGCAAAGACATTTAAATTAATTCACTTCTACGTTTATAAAGTTACATAGTTGGCTCTGTTCTCTTTGGAGTCATGAACCCCAACAGAGAAACTCCCTCAAAGAATACTTACTCGTGAAACTAAACTGGTTCAGAATCAACTGCGGGATGACGAACAATAGTGAACATACAAATGCCAGGGGCTGTTCTAAGGGTTTTACATCTACTATGCTACTTAATCTTCAAATCAACTTCATGAGGCGCACATTCTTCTTATGCCCGTTTACACAGAAGAAATGGAGGCACATAGGGGTAGGTTAAGTGACGTGGCCCAAGATCAGACACCAGGAGAGCAGCTGAGCTGGTCTTCAGATTCATGCAGGCTGGCTTCAGGACGCCAGACCTCAACAACCACACACACCGCCTGCCTGGCCGCTGCATCAGAAGGGTACGCAGACCTCTTCTCTTCATGAGACACAGTGACCCTACCGCACAGGTGCAGGTGCCTCAGTGTGTAATACAGGAGCTGCTGGGAACGAGCACTCTCAGCAAGGCTCTGTAATTTCCTCTCCTTGGGCTCTGCAAAGCACAGGCTTGCTGGACTTCCTTAGAAGTTAGTTTTCTTGAGAAATATTTTACTAGGAAAACAGTAAGACAAGTCACTTCTGACCCACACTTTGCTGTACATGTGAAACTAACACAAAATTGTAAAATAACTATATTTTTCCTATTTCCTATATCTTATTTCCTCTTAGGAAATACAATATTTCCTACATTTTTCCTATATAGGGAAAACTATATATTTCACTATTTTTCAACAGGAAAAAAAAACAGAAGAGGGACTGCTGCCCATGGTCCTCATGTGAAGCCAAGTTCCACCTTAATCCACAGCCTGGTGGCAGGTATTATAACCTACCATCCAATACAGGTGAAGCATCAGGCAAGAGACAGGGCCTGTGCTCACGCAGTGATGCGGGCCTCACTGCTGGCCTGCACTCATTCAGTACAAAACAGTGACTGACTTCAACCTCCTGTGCTGATTTTGAGCCTGAATATAAAATCTGTGGACACGTCTTTGTATTCCCCACAGGACACAAACAAAAGACACCACCTCTACTCTCCCCTCCCCCCCCCAAATTGAATGCATCTAGGCTGTTTGCTGGCTTTGATGAATTTGCTCCTCATGAAACCCTCTGTGAAAGGTAGAAGCCAAGAGGAGGAGTGCTGGAGGGTCAGCTCCCACTGCCTTGTGGATACACGTGAAGCTGGATGTCTTTCCTTCCCCTTTTACTTGAGGGGCAAGAGGTAAGCTAAGAGGGTAAAACCCAGACAACCGAACTCCCCGTTCGAGGGGAAAACAAGCACATCCTTGAACAAGGTGTACCAAAACCCACCCACTTGGTACAGTTTGGCTTACAAAGCAAGGATAATATGCCTGTTGTAAAAATTATGGCCCAAGACTTGAAGTCCTTCTGGGGAGAAGCACAAAAAGAAAGCTGACTCCCTTCTGTTCTTAGAAAAGTGAACGGATAAAGGCAAACACTATGTGCCAGTGGGATCCCTGGCTGATCTCTGCAAACTGAAGCCTACACAGGAGTAAACATTTAACAAGGACTTAATAGCACAAGAGTGCTTTGTTGTACCAAGTATATTTGAGTTAACTCTTCCTTTCCAGCAGTCCTTATCCAAATTGTGGAAAACCAGAAGTTAGACTATCTGGCGCTCAGAAGATTGTTTTTTTCATTTTCTCTTTAAGTTTCCTCCAGCACCCGTGTCTAACTGTAGCACAGCAGGGGGAGGAAACCGAAAGTGTGTGCCAGGCACCCACTTCCCCTTCTTTTTGAAGGGCTCTTTCACTGTCCTCGAAAACCCAACTTCCCATTCATCCCTCACAGCCTCTAAAGAATGGGGATCAAATCTTCTATTAAGAGATTCAACTTCCTCAAGTTGTCCCTTCCGGATTTTGACGGATTCATCATTCATCAGCCACCTCCTTGGCCCCCAAACTCCTCTGAAATCCAAACACAAGTAAATAAATAAAAGAATTGTTACAGACCATGTTACTCTGTAAAGGAGTATAGTGAGGGGACTTTCCTGGTGGTCCAGGGATTAAGAATCCGCCTGCCAATGCAGGGGGCACGGGTTCGATCCCTGATCCAGGAAGACTCCACATGCAGCGGGTCAACTAAGCCTGGGACCACAGCTGCTAAAGCCTGTGCTCTAGAGCCGGTGCTCCGGGAGAGGAGTCACCACAGTGAGGAGCTTGAACACCGCAACTAGAAAGTAGCCCCTACTTGCCCCAACTAGGGAACGCCGGCATGAGCAATGAAGACCCAGCGCAGCCAAAAATAATGAATTTAAAAATTAAAAATAGTTTTAAAAAAGAATAGAAATGTACGTGGCTCACCTCCCCAGGAAAACAATTTGACACTTTCTTTAAAGACTAAACATGCACCTACCCTATGATCTTGCAGTTGTACTCCTTCCTGGGCATTTATCCCAGGGAAATGAAAACATTTTACACACAGACACGCACACATATGTTCACAGAAGCTTCAGTCCTAACAGTCAGAAATCGGACATCACCCAGATGTTCTCCAGTAGGTGAACGCTTAAACCAACTGGTGTACCCACACCACAGAGCATCGCTGAATGATGAAAAGGGATGAACATCTACCCATAGCAATCTCCAGACAATGACGCTAGGGCGGAAAAAGGCAGTCTCAAAAGGCTACAGAATGTATGCTTACATTAACATTCTAGCAACGACAAAATTACAGAAATGAAGAGGTTACTGGTTGACAGGGATGAGGGGTGAGGCGGAAGGGCAGTGGTGGGAGAAGGCAGGGGTGGCTAATAACCAGCAACATGAAGGAGGGATCCTGTGGTGATGAAAGGTTCCGTGTTTTCACTTTATCCCTGTCAGTGCCCTGTAAGATACTACAAGATACTACCTGCCACTGGGGAAACGGAGTAAAGGGTACATGGGATCTGTTTTATTTTTTTTACAACTGTAGTATGAATCTACAATTATCTCCCACAAGAAGTTTATTTATTAAAAAAAAAAAATCAATGACCATCCATCTTTTGTGATTCAACTACTGCCACGGGTTGAACTGTGGTCCCTCAAAAGCTATGACCATGTCCTAACCCCTGGAATCTCAGAATGTGACCTTATTTGGAATAAAGTTCTTTGCAAATGCAACTGAGATTGAGGACCTCTCCATGACGCCATCCTTGAAATGGAGGAAGCCTAAGCCCAATGACAAGTGTCCTTGTAACGGAGAGAAAAGAAACAGAGCCGAGAGGGGATGCCAGATGAAGATGCAGCTAGAGACTGGAGAGAGGAGAGAAGCTACAGACTATGGAGCTCCACCAGAAGCTGGGAGAGAAGCGCGCACCAGACTCTCCTGCAGAAGAACCGAGGCTGTCCAACACCTGTGTTTTGGACTTCTGGCCTCCAGAAATACAAGAGAATAAATCTCCATTGTTTTAAACCACCAACTTTGTGATGATTTGTTACTGCAGCCCTAGGAAACTAATACAGTTGACATTTTTCAGGGAGTGGGTTCAATTTCTCTCTTTTTTTAAAATCACAGAATATGAGCATCTTTTTAACTTCTATTTATGTATATTCCTGGACATAATTTTCCCCCCCACAGAGGATATAGGCCGTAAGGACACGTATCATTTCACTCTACAATCTTTCCTGCGGGGTTTTCCCTGGTATTTTATGTTTGTTCTAACTATAAACTATTACTAGGCGGCATATAGGAGTGTCCACTCATCAGATTTCCTGGTTAATGATTATCACACGTGCTGAACAGGCTCAGTCAACTTTCAAACGTTTCTTACAAGAAGCCATACTGACTAACAGGCTAAATCGACTGTTTCCTTGGTAACTAAGAATTTGCTTTTAGATCTTGCAATGTGCTTCAGGGTCTTCAAAATAAGTAGTAATTACTAGGCTGAAGATACACAAAAAGTACCATTTTGTATCCTGAGAGAAATACCCTAAGCTTCTGGCTTCTGAGCAGATAGATTAAAAAAAAAAAAAAAAGGGCCAAGATGGACAAAAACTACCCATTAACCATGAAGTTTTAAAAAGGTGGAAAATGGATCTTTTGAATCAGGCTTGATTTCTGACTGTACCACACCAGTTATGTACAGAAAACTCGACCTCTCAGACCAGTAACTATCCTTGTGGTATACAGTGGGACTGAGAGCCATTCCACAAGTGGGCTCTAGGGGTTATCAAGTTAGTATACACAGCCGTGGCTAACAGAAAACACATGCTCAATAAAAATTATTCTTGTCTCTAAATCTCCTTAAACTTTCATTTACATACATTTATACAAATATGTTAAATGGATAACCAACAAGGACCTACTGAACAGCACAGGGGACTCAGCTCAAAGTTATGTGGCAGCCTGGATGGGAGGGGAGTCTGGAGGAGGATGGGTACATGTGTGTGTATCACTAAGTCCCTGAAACTATCACAACATTATTAACTGGCTATACTTCAATATAAAATTAAAAGTTTTAAAAAATAAAAAACAAAATCTGAGCTGAAATTCTGGGTTATATATTCTTTGCTTTTAGTTTTTAATCTTTTGTGTGTGTGTGTACTTACTTATTTCTATTACCCTTTTCAAGGCAGTTAGGTTTTTAAGAGGCAATATCTATGGTACATAGTACAAGATCTAAAAGGTATGAAACAGCAGAATGTGAATTCGCCTTTTTCCCACCCCACATCCAACCACCTTTGACTTCCTTGTAGCCACTATTTTCAGTTTTCATATACATCCTTTGAGAGGTGGTCACGTCACATAAAAACATAAGCATGTACAATTCCTCAAAAAAACAAACAAACAAACAAAAAACAGTACAATGCAATGCTGTGTGTACCTTCATTTACTCATATATTTTGAAGATTTTCCCAGGGCATTTAAGGCCATTTCCTTTACAAGTACACACATTCCACTGTCAGAAGGCACTGCAGCTAGTCTTCCAGTAGCTGCAATAAGGATTTTAATTGTGCTCAACTTTCTCTAAAACAAGCACTCTGTATGGCCATATGTATATATCTGGGAGAAATGGGGCATTTCCTGCCACACCAGTAAACAAAGAATGTTACATCCCCAGCAATTACAGCCACAGATGGTGAGCTGGCAACCCGAGGGGACTCAGGAAGGGAAGAATACCTGCCATCCAGCAGTCATCAGATTGCTGCCACTACCTGCACTGAGTCCTGAGGAAACTGAAGACATGAAAACAGGGTAACTGACGGACATATCAAAGCAATGGCTTCAGTGAGCCCAGATTCTTGCATCTTCCCATACACAGAAAAGCCCTTCATCTGTTAACTTGGGATTCCTGGTTTTCTTTCACTAACAACCATCTTTTGGGACTGCCCTGGTGGGGCAGAGGAGAAGAATCTGCCGGCCAATGCAGGGCACACAGGTTAGATCCCTGGTCCCGGAGGACCCCATAGACCAACTAAGCCCATGCACCACGACCACTGATCCTGTGTTCCAGAGCCCAAGAGCCACAACCACTGCGCCCACGTGCTGTGACCACTGAGCCACAATTACCGAGCCCATGTTCCAGGGCTCCAAAACTACAACTACTGAAGCCCGTGCATCTAGCACCTATGCTCCGCAACGAGAGGAGTCACTTCAGTGAGAAGCCTGTGCACGCCAAGCCAAGAGCCTGCTCATCACAATGAGAGAAAGCCCAAGTGCAGCAACAAAGACCCAGTACAGCCGTTGTTGCAAAACTTCTATATAACATGGATCTTCTTTCGCTGCCTCAGCGCAGCTCTCTCATGGTTACTTGAGATGCCGCTTCCCAGGCTCAAAGTCCTAAATATTCCCATGGGATAAAACAAAATATTCCCACGGGATAAAATATAATATTCCCACAGGATAAAACATAACTCTTCAACTTTTAATAGTTTTTTTAAGCCAACAACTGTCAGATAAATTTCTACTACTGGATCTGCTAGGGCAAAGAATCTGTATTTTTTACATTTCCATACATAAGCCCAGATAGCCCCCACCATCAATGATTTACATACACCTATTTACTTATATCTGAAATTCTAACTTAATCCTCTCTGCTGCTGCTAAGTCGCTTCAGTCGTGTCTGACTCTGTGCGATCCCATAAACGGCAGCCCACTAGGCTCCCCCGTCCCTGGGATTCTCCAGGCAAGAACACTGGAGTGGGTTGCCATTTCCTTCTCCAATGCATGAAAGAAAAAGTGAAAGTGAAGTCGCTCAGTTATGTCTGACTCTTAGCGACCTCCTCGCTACCTATTTAATTTACATTTCTATGTTATATGAGGCAAAGCATCATAAGCCTTCTGTTTTTCCTTTTCTGAAAGCTGTCTGTTGATATCTTATCCTCACTCTCTGTTAAGTTGCTGGTCTTTTCTCATTGAAAAGCTCTTGATTTCTATTAAGAAAACAGACTCATTTCTCATTTGTATCACAAATATTCTTTCCAGTGAACTGTCTTTTTCCGTTAAAAAAATGTGATGTTCCCTAAAGAAAATTTTTATTTGTACAGTTAAACTGACTAGCTTTCTAAAAACTTTCTATCATGTTCTACCTAGAGAGCACATTCAAAAGCAGAGATATTACTTTGCCGACTAAGGTCCGTCTAGTCAAGGCTATGGTTTTTCCAGTAGTCATGTATGGATGTGAGAGTTGGACTGTGAAGAAAGCTGAGCACCGAAGAATTGATGCTTTTGAACTGTGGTGTTGGAGAAGACTCTTGAGGGTCCCTTGGACTGCAAGGAGATCCAATCAGTCCATTCTGAAGGAGATCGGCCCTGGGACTTCTTTGGAAGGAATGATGCTAAAGCTGAAGCTCCAGTCCTTTGGCCACCGCATGCAAAGAGTTGACTCATTGGAAAAGACTCTGATGCTGGGAGGGATTGGGGACAGGAGGAGAAGGGGACGACCCGACCTAGGATGAGATGGCTAGATGGCACCTAGGATGAGATGGCTGGATGGCATCACTGACTCGATGGGCGATGGGCGTGAGTCTGAGTGAACTCTGGGAGTTGGGGATGGACAGGGAGGCCTGGCGTGCTGTGATTCATGGGGTCGCAAAGAGTCACGACTGAGCGACTCGACTGAACTGAACTGAACTGAACTGAACTGATGGGGATTCCCAGGTGGCTCAGTGGTAAAGAATCTGCCTGCAATGCAGGAGACGCCCAATATACCACTTCTATCCCTGGGTCAGGAAGATACTCTCTTGCAGAAATGCAGAGTAAACTCTCCCAAATTTTCTTCTTCTCAGGTATCCTTTGTCTCTTCAACTCCCAAGATGGAACCAGCTCAAAGGAGGGCCACAAGAGGGCACCAGTCCAGCGGCTCTCTGAACTCTGAAGCTGCAGGCCGGACACCCAGGGAACACCCAGGCAACAACGGAAAGGAAATGAGATCTAACCAAGTGGGCTGTAAGGAACTTCCTGTGCACATACAAAGAGCTACAGAAAAACCTGCAGCTGTGTCCCTCTGGAATTCATCCTGAAAGAGACAGAGGATCTGTTTTCAACCCTCTGGCCCACAGCTGCACACATGGTGAGATCAGACTTGAGCTGTGGTACAACTTTTAGGGCAAAAAACTGCAGCAGGTTTAGAGTCCATCATAGATCAAGGCCGTGTGGAAAGTGAACTTTCTGTCAAACACGAGGTATGTTTCCTCACCCACACAGGGTATTCCATAACAGTGTGAAATCCTGTTTCTTCTCTACTGGGTCAAACAGCTAATGTACGTACACACATCCTCACAAAAAAACCCCTCCACAAATTAATGGGGAATTTCAGGCCAAACAAACCTCCTGTAAAGAACACATATATAACTAAAGATAGTAGATTAAGAAGCACATTAAATATCATGTATTCTCAAGTTGTTTTTTAAAATTTACTTAAATTGGGAGAAAACTGCTTTACAATATTGTGTTGGTTTCTGCCATACAGCAATGCAAATCAGTCATAATTATATATATATATATACGCAAAAAGGCAAAATGGCTGTCTGAGAAGGCCTTACAAGTAGCTGAAAAAAGAAGAGAAGTGAAAGGCAAAGGAGAAAAGGAAAGATTTGAATGCAGAGTTCCAAAGAATAGCGAGGAGAGAAAATAAAGCCTTCCTCAGGGATCAATGCAAAGAAATAGAGGAAAACAATGGAATGGGAAAGACTAGAGATCTCTTCAAGGAAATTAGAGATACCAAGAGAAACATTTCATGCAAATATGAGCACAATAAAGATCAGAAATGGTATCGACCGTACAGAAGCAGAAAATATTAAGAAGAGGTGGCAAGAATACACAGAAGAACTATACAAAAAAGATCTTCATGACCCAGATAATCACAATGGTGTGATCACTCACCTAGAGCCAGACATTCTGGAATGTGAAGTCAAGTACCTTAGAAAGCATCACTATGAAGAAAGTTAGTGGAGGTGATAGAATTCCCGCTCTAACAGTTCTAACTGTTGCTTCCTGACCTGCATATAGGTTTCTCAAGAGGCAGGTCAGGTGGTCTGGTATTCCGCTCTCTCTCAGAATTTTCCACAGTTTATTGGGATCCACACAGTCAAAGGCTTTGGCATAGTCAATAAAGCAGAAATAGATGTTTTTCTGGAACTCTCTTGCTTTTTCCATGATCCAGCAGATGTTGGCAATTTGATCTCTGGTTCCTCTGCCTTTTCTAAAACCAGCTTGACCATCTGGAAGTTCATGGTTCACATACTGCTGAAGCCTGGCTTGGAGAATTTTGAGCAATACTTTACTAGCGTGTGAGATGAGTGCAATTGTGCGGTAGTTTGAGCATTCTTTGGCATTGCCTTTCTTTGGGATTGGAATGAAAACTGACCTTTTCCAGTCCTGTGGCCACTGCTGAGTTTTCCAAATTTGCTGGCATATTGAGTGCAGCACTTTCACAGGGTCATCTTTTAGGATTTAAAACAGCTCAACTGGAATTCCATCACCTCCACTAGCTTTGTTCATAGTGATGCTTTCTAAGGCCCACTTGACTTCACACTGCAGGATGACTGGCTCTAGACGAGTGATCACACCATTGTGATTATCCGGGTCGTGAAGATCTTTCTCGTATAGTTCTTCTGTGTATTCTTGCCACCTCTTCTTAATATCTTCTGCTTCTGTTAGGTCCAGACCATTTCTGTCCTTTATCGAGCTCATCTTTNTCTCAAGAGGCAGGTCAGGTGGTCTGGTATTCCGCTCTCTCTCAGAATTTTCCACAGTTTATTGGGATCCACACAGTCAAAGGCTTTGGCATAGTCAATAAAGCAGAAATAGATGTTTTTCTGGAACTCTCTTGCTTTTTCCATGATCCAGCAGATGTTGGCAATTTGATCTCTGGTTCCTCTGCCTTTTCTAAAACCAGCTTGACCATCTGGAAGTTCATGGTTCACATACTGCTGAAGCCTGGCTTGGAGAATTTTGAGCAATACTTTACTAGCGTGTGAGATGAGTGCAATTGTGCGGTAGTTTGAGCATTCTTTGGCATTGCCTTTCTTTGGGATTGGAATGAAAACTGACCTTTTCCAGTCCTGTGGCCACTGCTGAGTTTTCCAAATTTGCTGGCATATTGAGTGCAGCACTTTCACAGGGTCATCTTTTAGGATTTAAAACAGCTCAACTGGAATTCCATCACCTCCACTAGCTTTGTTCATAGTGATGCTTTCTAAGGCCCACTTGACTTCACACTGCAGGATGACTGGCTCTAGACGAGTGATCACACCATTGTGATTATCCGGGTCGTGAAGATCTTTCTCGTATAGTTCTTCTGTGTATTCTTGCCACCTCTTCTTAATATCTTCTGCTTCTGTTAGGTCCAGACCATTTCTGTCCTTTATCGACCCCATCTTTGCATGAAATCTTCCCTTGGTGTCTCTAATTTTCTTGAAGAGATCTCTAATCTTTCCCATTTTGTTCTTTTCCTCTATTTCTTTGCCTTAATTGCTGAAGAAGGCTTTCTTATCTCTTCTTGCTATTCTTTGGAACTCTGCATTCAGATGCTGATATCTTTCCTTTTCTCCTTTGCTTTTTGCTTCTCTTCTTTTCACAGCTATTTCTAAGGCCTCCCCAGACAGCCATTTTGCCTTTTTGCATTTCTTTTCCATGGGGATGTTCTTGATCCCTGTCTCCTGTACAATGTCACGGTCCCATCATTTCATGGCAAATAGATGGGGAAACAATGGAAACAGGGACAGACTTTATATTTTGGGGCTCCAAAATCACTGCAGATGGTGATTGCAGCCATGAAATTAAAAGATGCTTGCTCCTTACTACAAAAGCTATGACCAATCTAGACAGCATATTAAAAAGCAGAGACATTACTTTGCTAACAAAGTTCCGTCTAGTCAAAGTGATGGCTTTTCCAGTAGTCATATATGGATGTGAGAGTTGGACTATAAAGAAAGCTGAGTGCCAAAGAATTAATACTTTTGAACTGTGGTGTTGGAGAAGACTCTTGAGGGTCCCTTGGACTTAAAGGAGATCCAACCAGTCCATCCTAAAGGAAATCAGTTCTGAATATTTATTGGAAGGACTGATGCTGAAGCTGAAACTCCAATATGTTTTCACCTGATGTGAAGAACCGACACATTGGAAAAGATCCACATGCTGGGAAAGACTGAAGGCGGGAGAAGGGGACGAAAGAGGATGAGATGGTTGGATGTCATCACGCAATGGACATGAGTCTGAGTGAACTCCGGGAGTTAGTGATGGACAAGGAGGTCTGGCGTGTTGCAGTCCATGGGGTCGCAAAGATTTGGACACAACTGAGTGACTGAACTGAACTGGTACATATCCCCTCCCTCCTGAGCCGCTGTCCCCTTCCCCTGTCCCACCCATCTAGGTCATCACAGATAGCCAGGCTGGGCTCCCTGTGTTATACAGAAATGTCTCACTGGCGCTCCCCTTTACACATGATAGTGTGTCTATGTCAACGTCACTTTCTCTAGTCACCCCACTCTCTCCCTCCCATGCTGTGTCCACAAGTCCAATCTCTCCATTTGTGCCCCCGTTCCATCCTTGCAAATAGGTTCATCAATATTATTTTTCTAGATTCTATATATATGTCTTGATACATATTTATTTTTCTTTCTGACTTACATCACTCTATATGAGAGGCTCTAGGTTCATCCACCTCACTATAACTGACCACTGTTATTAAGCCCCACATCTTTCTTGCCCATTCTTCTGCCGATGTACATCTAGGTTGCTCCCATGTCCTAGCTCTTGGAAACAGTGCTTCTATGAACACTGGGGTGCGTGTGCTCAGTTGCTCGGTCTGACTCTTGCGACCCCACGGACTATAGCCCACGAGTCTGCTCTGCCCATGGGATTTTTCAGGTAAGAACAATGGAGCGGCTTTACATGTGTTTTTTCAATTATGGTTTTCTCAAAGTATATGCCAAGTAGTGGGATTGCTGGGTCATATGGTAGCTTCATTCCTAGTTTTTAAGGAATGTCTATACTGTTCTTCATAATGGCTGTATCAATTTACATTCCCACCAACAGTGCAAGAGCGGTCCCTTTTCTCTACATCCTCTCTAGGATTTGCTGTCTGTAGATTTTTTTTGATTTTTGTCATTCTGACTGGTATGAAGTGATACCTCACTGCAGTTTTGATTTGCATTTCTCTAATAATTAGTGTTGATAATCTTCTCTTTACCCCTTTCTCAATTGAGATAGCTCCTGCAGATACCCAGAAAACTGCACAGAAGTTCCCTCAGGGAAGCCTCCTGGAGTGTGCTCCCTCGCCATAATGCAGTGAGAGGCTAGAATCACTTCCTCCCAGATCCCCCATTCCAAAGAAACCTTCTTGCCAGACACCATGACTCAGTAACTCCTGTGAGTTGCAGCTAAAGCATCTTTCCTATGATAAAATTATCTTTCAACTAACTGTATTAAAATGAAGATGTAATCCTAGCTTACACAATATACCAAAATTAACTCTAAATGGACCCAAGGCCTAAACCTAAGATTTGATACGACAAATCCCAAACTCTTTCAAGAAAACAAAGGAGGAAAGCATACTGACCCTGGATTCAGCAAAGATTTTTTTGGACATGATACCAAAACCACAAGCAGAAGAGAAAAAAAATAAGATGAACTTCATCAAAAGTAAAACCTTTTGAGCGTCAAAGGACACTATCAACAGAGTAGAAAAGCAGCCTAAGGAATGAGAGAAAACATGTGCAAATCATATGTCTGATAAGAGATTGGTACCCAGAATACACAAAGAACTCTTACAACAACAACAAAAACCGATTACAAAATGATCAAGAACTTTCCCAGTGGGCCAGTGGTTCAAGAATACACCTGCCAATTCAAAGGACACGGGTCCAACCTGGTCCAGGAAGAAGCCACTTGCTGAAGTTCCACAACAACAGGAGCCCACACACTCTAGGGTCCAAGGCCGTAACAAGACCAGCCACCTCAGTGAGATTCCTACACATCACCGCAGCTGGAGAAAGTTCGCACCCAGCACCAGTTCAGCCAAATAATAAACAAATAAATAAAACTAGGGGGGAAAACAGTGAGATATCAATAAAAAAAATTTCATTAAAAAAAAAAAACATCAAGAATGGAACAGACACTTCTCCTAAGACTATATGAGTGGCCAGTAAGCGGGTGAAAAGATGCTCAACATGACTAATCATTAGGGAAATGCAAACCAGTACCACAACGACGCCTCTTCACACCCATCAGGAAGGCTATTCGCAGAAGAAAATAACAAGGGCTGACAGCGGTATGGAGGCACTGGCGCCCTGTGCGCTGCTGCAAAATGTAGCAAAGGACTGTAAAATAGTACAACCACTGTGGAAGACAGCACAGCGATTTCTCAAAAAACTAAACGTAGAATTGCAATAAGATCCAGCAGTCCAGTCTCAATATATACCCAGAAGAACTGAAAGCAAGGAACAGATATTTGTGCATTCATGTTCAAAGCAGCATTATTCACAATAGCCAAAATGTGAAAGCAATCATAGTATCTATTGATGGATGAACGGATACACAAAATGTGATGCTGTGTTACCATACAATGGAGTATCTGTTTACCCCTAAGAAGGGAGGAAATTATAACACACGCTATAGCATGGATGAACCTTAATTCCTAGAGGAATTAAGCCAAATGAAACAAACCAACCACAAAGACAAATACCATATGATTCACTTATGACATACTTAGAGTAGTCGTGGTCTCCACAGGCTGGAGGTAAAGGGAAATGAGGAGTCACTGTTAAACAGGTAGAGTTTTAAGCTAGAGAAGGTGAAAAAGTTGTGGAGATGAATGGTGGTAATGGCTGAACAACAATGTGAATGTATTTAATGCCACCGAACTGCTCACTTTTATTAAAATGCTTCAAAATGCAAATATCATGTTACGTATGCACAATAAAAACTTATCTACTTATATTACTAATCTCTTATCACCAAACTACATAAATTATGGGCAAGGGTCTGAGCTCATTCATCTTTGTACACCTATCCCAGTGCCAAGCCCTCAATAAAAGTATACTGAGTCTAAGTCACATTTCTCAAGTAGAGTCTAAAACTGGGATGTTTTCCAGGTTCAGAGTAGTGGAAGGTAGCCCCTGAAACCTTGATGCGGCAACACATACACACACACACACACACACACACACACACACACCTTATCACATAACCCTTTTCTCAGTTATAGACATCACTTCTCTCACTAACAAATATTCAACAAAAAATAAAAATCAACAGCTTGCATTGCTATTTATCAACTTAAAGCCAAGCTCTTGCACGCATGCTAAGTCGCTCCAGTGTCTGCCTGTTTGCGACCCTATGGACCATAGCCTGCCAGGCTCCTCTGACCATGGGATTCTCCAGGCAAGGATACTGGAGTGTGTGGCCACGCCGCTTCCAGGGGATCTCCCCGACCCAGGGATCAAACCCCTGTCTCTTGTGTCTCTTGCACTTGCAGGTGGGTTCCTTACCACTAGCGCCACTTGGGAAGCCCACTTAATTCCCGGTACATCCTAAAAACACAGCATATACTCTAGTCTTGCAGAGTTAACATCCTCTTCCAGGAAGATTTGAAAGACTGCGCCCAGAAAGTGCCCTTCCCACCTCCTCCTCCTCTTTTCCCTCTCCCTACTCCCCACACTAGCTAACCAGTTTCCTGCAACCCTTCCTCAGCTTGCCACACACCAAGTCCTATGAAGAAATCTGGGATTACTGAAAAAGGATAGATCTTTCTGCTAAGGAGGTGGGAAGCAGCAGGCTTGGTCTCAGACCTATATGA
Source organism: Neotragus moschatus (assembly GCA_006410615.1). NCBI lineage: Eukaryota > Metazoa > Chordata > Mammalia > Artiodactyla > Bovidae > Neotragus > Neotragus moschatus. Next base: position 15,505 of record SJYA01005088.1, read on the forward strand.
AAGCAAAAATCTTGGCACCGAGTCCTTGCCACCACTGGCGGAAGTAAAGTCTGACAAGATGTGCGCTCTATAATTAGCTATCACGGCCGCTGTTGCCCGAGTTAACCACCCACTTGCTTTTCCAAGTTCTTTCACAGGGACTTCGGTTATGAATTCATTTGTATCGCTTGTTTTTTGATTCTGCATATAAGTGATATCATATGTCTTTCTTTGTCTGACTTACTCCACTTAATATGATAATCCTGCTATATTTAGAGTGGATAACAAGCAAGGACCTACTGTTAATCAGGAAACTCTGCTCAGTATTCTATAACAACCTAAATGGGGAAACAATTTGAAAAAGAACAGATGCCTATACGTATAATAAGCAAATAAAACAATATAGGTCTCTTTTTTCACATGAAAAAATAAGGAATATATAAATTAGGGTTGTTTTCAAGAAAGAACTTACCCCACCCCATCTCCAAAAAAATGCAAGAGCAAAACGTGCTAGAAACAAGAGCTTTTTCTAGCGCTTTCTTCTGAGGCACTCACTGCTGCGCTCACCATGCCTGCCTCAGGAAAGCTTATACACTGCTGTCCCAGCAACACACTGCATCTGGGACCCAGCTGTCCTGAGAAACTACTCACAGTGGCGCCAACAGCAAGCACTAAGGACCCTGCTCCAGTGTGCCAAGAGTATGAAAAACATTCGTCCTTTTAACCTATAATTCAACCTGAAGGAATTTGCCCTAAGGAAAAAGTCAAAGTGGAATGCAAAACTTATAAAGATGTTCATGTCTATGGGGTCGCACAGAGTTGGACATGACTGAAGCAACTTAGCAGCAGCAGCAGCAGCATGTTCATCACTGGAAAAAAGCTGATGACAACCTACTTAGTCAACAATGAGGGGAGTGGGTTTGTTAAATAAACTCTGGAACACTGCACATACAATATAATACTGGTACCAAGCCATGTCTGCAAAAAATAAATTTGGTAATATGGGAAAATTCTCAGGATACGTTAAATTTTAAAAAGCTATGTTTATCTCAATTTTGTCCAAAGCCAAAATAAGTTCCATGGACATATGTATTAAATTCAGAAAGAAATTTAATAGCTTTAACAATGGTTAGGTGTGGGTGAACCAAAACAAAACCCTTTTCTTCCTCCTTACACAATTTTACTTATTTTTATACAGTAAATGATAAAGTTCAAGGAGAACGCATAAACATAAAATGACATTTGTTTCTGAAATGTTACTTTTAAAAATCAGTCTATTTATTTTGGAAAGATTGCTAAAAGGAAAAGTGGTACACTCTGGTGAAGTTTACAATCCATTATCACTAGGACAGGTAGAGATGGAAAAAATCCTATGGTTTCCTCTTCTCATTTGGCACCCTGAATCTGACCTTGAAAAAAGCCAAAGAATGCACAAAAACAGGAGGCAGATCCAGGACCCTGATACGTGGGGTCACTTACATTGGAAAAATAAAGGAGGAACTATTAAAAAATAAAAGACAATTTTTATAATACAATGTAAGGTGATCGCTGTATTTCACAAATACATAATGTAACTGATGTGCACCATATAAGCTTTCTACAGACACTCAGAACTTAGTGTTATTACAGACCAAACCGGTTTGCAAACCAGCAATGAGGAAGCATAAGACGATCTCTATGATCCTACTACTAATACTCTGAATTTCTAAACACTCTGTTGGAAGTCATTCAGGCTGAACCATACTACAATCGAGACCAAAACTAATTTCAAGCATGCTTTTTTAGCATCTGGTTCCAATGACTTCCCTTTAACCTACAAAAGGTCCTGGCTTGAAAAGAATGTTTCCTTCTTTGGGGGGGGCTCAAGATTGGGAACTCATGTACACCTGAGACTATTAATAAAATTCTTAAAAAAAAAAAAAAAAAAAAAGAAGAATGTTTCCTTCTTTACAAAATACCCTACAAGCAATCCCCAAACATACACACACACACACACACACACACACACACACACACACTGCCACCAAAAAGTTCACTGGCTGTGCGAAAGTAAAACACACTTTTCCATATAAATGAGTGAGGACTGCCCAGTATAGTTTCTATTGTCATTTAACACATCCTGATGATCTGTCTACAAATAAGAAAAAGCACTGCTGCTGCAATTGTAAACTTAAGTGAAGAATGCCAGCACAGCTGAGCGCCTGCTGGGGCCCGAGGGCAGATCCCTGCTTCTGGGGCTCTGCTCTTCATGCCTCTCACAGAAAAGGGCCAGTGTGACTGGTTCTCCAATACTCAGTCTGGCCACATGTCTCCAGAGGTCCCTACTCCAAACCTCTCTGCCTCACTCGTTTTCTGTGTGTCCCCAGAGATGAGCCTTCAAGTGCATAAAGCCCACTCAGGGTCAATCTGCAAAGCACATCTCTAGGACAGGAGGGAGCGCCCCCTAGATAGAGGTCCCAATGGCCGTGCAGTTCTTTCCTTGGGGCCCAAAGAAAGGCTCACACATAATTACACGTTTCCCAAGTTCCAGATCTGGCTGAGGGCAGCTGAGAACCAGACAGTAAAATTATCTCTAAGTAGCCAAATGCCTAGCAAGGTCCCGGATTTAGATAAAACTCTGCTTTTTCTACACAGGGAAATCCTCAATTATAGTTATTTACTACTTTTTACCCACAAAACTGAGAAGCTTCCCCTCCAGATTTCAGTTCAAAGGGACAGTAACAATTGCTGAGTGCCTCTGTGTGGCACCATTTTACTCTCACTTAAGCCTGTAAGCATCTTGTCAAGGCCATTGCCAATGACTCGGCCCATGACCTGAAACTCAACCCCATCTGGTGGCTCTCAAGTCCCAGGTGGGGCAGGGTCGGTGCCAGGAGCCCCATCCAGCTGAGTGTACTATTAAGGTAGATTTAAAAAAAAAAACCAGCTGACACAAGTCTCGGACCGCAGCAGGTCCATTCACTAGCTGCACCTGATGCTGGGGACTTTTTTCCCTAAAATTAAGTTTTCCCAAAGTGTTGGTACTTTACCTGGGCTTCTCTGAAATGTGCCAACCTCGAGGTTTGGGGGCGGGGGTGCTGGGGTTTTTACTCCAGAGGACCCCATGCTCCTCCTAGGCATCACAAGGCACCGCTCCCTGAGCAGCGGAGATGTGGCCAGACTAGAGTCCTGCGTTCTCTCAGCTGCACCTGCTCACAGCTCGACCTTCCCTATGGCACGTGAGATCTTTCGTTGGGGCACAGGGGGTCTAGTATCCTGACCAGGGATCGAACACGGTCCCCCCGCACTGAGAGGACAGAGTCTTAGTCACTGACCAGCAGGGAAGTCTCGGCCCTACAGGGGCCGTCAGATGCGGACGCAGCCCTCCTGGCCCTGGCTGCCTTAGCACGGGCCACCGCAAGCTTCTCTGAGTATTAGTGAAGCAGCGAGAAGAGACACTGGAGAGGCAGGTGACAGGACGAACGTCTGAGGATTATACTGTCAGAGATCACCCAGTAGGAAGGGAAGACAGAGTGAGAGACTACGCGTATGAATAAAGAAACCAAGAATAGCACACGCCCCAGCATCTAGTAAGGATTTCTACCGAGGCTGACAAAAGGACTTTATGGCTTTCTCTTCTATAAGCAATAGCTTTCAAAGGGGAACCATTGAAGAATAAAAAAAATGAGGAGGGTCTCTATCAGAACTCCTCTCTCTCAAGGGCCATCCAGTATATCAATCAGTTTAATGAAAATGATAACATAATTTACTGAAAGTTAAAAGTAGCTTCAGGAAATTGGGATGTATGTCCTTGGAGGCAGAAGAGCACAGTGAGGACAAAACAGGCTTGCTTACAGACCTGAGTTTGAATCCGGATGTGGATGGCTGACCTTGAGCAAAAGCGTTCACTTTCTTTAGCCTCAGTTTCTTCATCCACAAGATGGCCAGGTAGGAGACACCTATCTTATAGGAATGTATAAGCATTCAATAAACCAGAGCTAATTCATTTTACTGGTGATAAGACACAAACTATACTTGACAAGTTCCTTTTTTTTTTTTTTAAACAAAAGGGAGTTTTAAGCACTTACTCTGCCTGGTAAAGTATGGGGCATTTATGGAAAATCATGTAGAGCTTATCATCATAATCCCAAGGATATTAACAAGGGATATTGGATAAGATTTGATTTTAGATAAGACTAAGAATTTACATAAACATGTGTAACTGTAGGGAGGTGAGCTAGAGACCTCTGGTCATAATCCTCCTTTTAATAACATTGAGAAGACTTTAACAGAGCAAAAGACAGCTCAATGGCGGTGGTGTGACCTGACGGTCTTAACAACTTCAGGAAGGAGGGGGACAAATGTAGGGGGAAAGAAAGACCCAGAAGTGGATCCTGAAAGGCAGCTGGTTAACACAGCAGACAGTGGCCCAGGGCAAACATCTCAATCCTGCAAGCACAGCAGGCAAACCTGGAGTTAAGGTACAAAAAGGCTTCAGATGAAAGTTCAGTGCTCCCACGGTCCTGCCGATGTGATGGTGATGTGAGCTGACTCAAACATGGGAGTGACGAATCCATTCAGCCCTGGCCCCACACAGCAACCTACACGGAGGCCGGGCTGAGGGGGATGGGAGAGCTACTGTCAAAGGCAAGGCACTGTGGGCAGGGAAGGCAGTGTTCACAAGAAAGGGTGAGGGACCTTCCCTCCAGATTTGAGCGTGGAAAGGACTTTCTCCTTCACTCCAGTTAATCCTGCTAACAGGTGCAATTTGGGTCTGAAATGCAGGGGGAGGTTTGTATATAGAAATGTATACAGATTTCATTACAGTCCTCCAATCACTCTGTCATAAATGTCACAACCCAGTGAACTAACTGCCTTCTCTTTCTCAGTCTTCAAACCAAATGGCAGGGAGTTAGCACCAACATCACTACAAACTTGTAGAACAGGATTTGCAATGGACACTGCTAGTTCAGCAGATTCTGTGATGCGTCCAGGCACTTCTGCTTTGAGGCCTGGTGTTACCTTCCTGGATGCGGCCTTTCCCTCCAGGGACAAGTTCCCAGGCCTATCAGAGCAGCTGCTGCTGGGCTCGTTCATCTGGCAGCAAAAACCAGCTAACGTAGGCAAGGCCGCCAAGGGGGCAGACTGAGGAACCACAGCCACCTTCTGAACGACACCCAGGGCCACAGTGCCAGACCCGCCTGCGGCAGGCACAGGGCGTGTAGGAGAGGTGTACAGACCCACGAGTGAAGCCCTGGGTCCACCCCGTACTGGCTGAGCAACTTCGGCCAGGCTGCTTAACCTCGCTGAGTCTCCACTCCCTCCCCTAAAACAGAAGACCAGAACCTCCCATCTCCAGATAAAAGTGAACGGGCAGCTTTTCATTCTTAAGGGCACCCTGCATGCTGCTTGGAAAGCTCCACGATGCTGGTGGTGGCCCCCACACCAACCTTATGCACACACCTCGTGTGCCTACCCTAAGATTTTTTTGCGATGGTCTGGAAAACAAACCTTCTCCAGTCCTCCGACCATTCACTTTCCTCACTTTCTCAGAGTGCTGATTCTAGTGGCCAAGATCCTCAGAACTCCCCCTGTACCGCTCTCCCCAACCCCCAGGGGACACACACACACACACACACACACACACAGGGACAGAACTGGCCTGCTGAGATGGTGGCCAGTGTGTTAGTCACTCAGTCGTGTCTGACTCTTTGCAACCCCATGGACTGTAGCCCTCCAGGCTCCTCTGAACATGGAATTCTCCAGGCAAGAATACTGCAGTGGGTTGCCTTTCCCTTCAACAGGGGATCTTCTGAGCCACATCAAACCTGGGTCTCCTAGATTGCGGAGGGACTCTTTACCGTCTGAGTCACCAGAGAAGCCCTGATGTAACCCTTTCATGTGAGAGACTGACATTGACAGTCCAAGAAAAGGGCTGGGAGCGGGGGATCACAAAAGGAGGAAGGAAAGGGAGACAGGACAGCCAGGCAACAGCCAGAGCAGCAGGCAAAGGACATGTGGGCTACACGGGCAATGGGACATCACTCAAACGCCTCCACTTGGCACACAGAGCTGCCAAGCTGGCGCTGACCAGCTGCTCCTGCCTCTCGCTCCTGCCAGGTACCGGGCATGAGCACACACTGCTGTCCCCAGCCCTCCAGGTCTGTCTGGAACACCACCCTGCAGACGTCCCCCCACGGTTCCAATCTGGCAAACTCTTGCCCATCTTTCCTACTTCAGCTCAGCCATCGTCCCCGCCTTCTCCAGCTCCCCAGCCCTGCACTGACGTCTCCCTGTGGGTGTTTCCAACGAACTCTGCACTCCACACCATGTCACCTACCAAACTGCACTGCCTGCCGTCACTTGCATTTTATCTGTCTTCTCCTGTTCCCTTACTCATCTTTGTTGGCCAGATACAAGGGACTCAACAGGCTCTCAAATGGCTGAATAAACCGATGACTCAGGTGGCACTCAGTATCATAGCTTGCCTCCTGCTCTGTAAACCTATAGCTGATCCATGTTGATATCTGACAGAAAACAAAAGTCTATAAAGCAATAATCCTTTAATTAAAAACATAAATCCCTAGGTGAGCACAAAGCTGAAGAGTTAGGAAGGTTAACAGTTAAATCACCCCTGGGCAATTGAACCAAGAGTGGAATGATTAAAAAGAAGAAAATTTTTTTTAAACTCAATGCCTTTAAAGGTCATTACAAGTTACACAGGGGGAAAAAAGTGAAGAAAGACAACAAACAAAACTCACCTAACACCTAAAACGCTAGGTAATAGGGACGCAGCACATTGTTGGCTGAAAAAAAGCATCAGATGGCACCTAGTACTATAAGGTGCCTACTCCTCTTATGGACCCTGATTAGCTTAGTAAAAACCAGGTTTCAAAGGCAAGATTCAAGTGCTAGCTATGCCATGTACTAGCTGAGCAAGCTTCTGAGCCTTAGTTTTATCATCTGTTATAAGCAGGACGGAGAAGGCAATGGCACCCCACTCCAGTACTCTTGCCTGGAAAATCCCATGGACGGAGAAGCCTGGTAGGCTGCAGTCCACGGGGTCGCTAAGAGTCGGACACAACTGAGCGACTTCACTTTCACTTCTCACTTTCATGCACTGGAGAAGGACATGGCAGCCCACTCCAGTGTTCTTGCCTGGAGAATCCCAGGGACGGGGGAGCCTGGTGGGCTACCCTCTATGGGGTCACACAGAGTCGGACACGACTGAAGCAACTTAGCAGCAGCAGCAGCAGCATAAGCAGGACAGGGTACCTACTTTATAGACAATTTAACACAATGTTTACAACACATAATGGGGCTTCCCAGGTGGCACTAGTGGTGGGAAAAAAAAAAATTCCGCCTGCCAAGGCAGGAGATATGAGACACCGGTTCGGTCCCTGGGTCAGGAAGATCCACTGGAGGAGGGCATGGCAACCCACTCCAGTATTCTTGCTGTGGATCAGGAGCCTGGCAGGCTACGGTCCATACAGTCACAAAGAGCATGACACAACTGAATTGACTTACCGAGCGTGTGCAACATAATAATACATAATAGCCTCTACACTAAAAAACACCTATCGCTTTACCATGGAGAGTTCTTTAGGGTTTAAAAACATTTTCATACTTCACATTTTATTTTCATTGACTCCTGGGTGCTACAGAGTAGACTCCTTTCCACTTTATAGAGATGATCCAACATCTGAGAATTCAGTCAACCTGCACCGCAGCATACCAGAGGCTGAACAGGTGCAGATTCAGAGCTTTTTGACCTCTCTGCTCTGTGGATCTTCCCAGGCAGCAGAGTTCCAAGCCTCTCCCAACCAGGCTGGCTCTGGGAGGCTGCACAACACCCTCTCTCACCCCCGCTGCTCCACCCTGCTCTCACCACATTCCATGTTCTACATTATGGAGGGGGGGGAGCGGCGCGGGGCGGTCCCCTGCCTCCACACATCAGTCTCAGACCCCAGCACCTCACCCCAAGCAAGTCTCAAACAGCACGTGTTCTACCACCCCCAGGTGTTCAGACATCTTCAGAAATCCTGGCGTGTGCAATTCCTCTGACAAAGGTCACGTGGGTCCCAGTCAGGACAGAAGGCACTTGAGAGAAAATGCAAAGACTGGGAAGTCACTGAGCCCATATGTGAGCACAGTTTTACTTCCCACCACAGTGGATCCTGCGCCGACTGAGAGGCATTCAACTGTGAGCTATACTGAAACAAGAGAAGTATGACCTGCTGCTGTATCTAAGTGCCTCATAGGAGGCTATCTTTGCTGCCAAGTACATGGAGATTCAGAGGGACTAGAAACAGGCGTCTATGGAATGAGTTCAGAAAGCCCGACTCACTGGAGTTCACCTTTACACACTGAGGCCCACGATTCATGGAAAGAGGTCCTGAAGAGAGCTAGCTAGACCCTACATCATTCCAGAGATAAAGACCTAGCAAACTCTTAATTACTTTTCAAATCCAGTTATAGTCTTTTCAACTATGTCTTTCTAAAGGAGGCTCCAATAAGTGCTGAGGATCTGTAGGAAAAACAGAAGTATAAAGAAAAGAATTTGGGGGCTAAAATAAAGCAAGGAAGGTATTATTTATAGACTCAAAGATATGGCACAGCCAAAAAAAGAAAAAAAAATATGGTGAAGTAAGAACTATGGATGCAGGGAGATGCTTCAGACTGAAGAGCTGACAAAAAAATCAGGACATCAACAGGGCATAATACAGATTTTTTTTTTTAATCTATAAAGAGTCAAAAAACACATCTTAAAAAAAGAAAGGAGGCTGAGTTAGCAATGTACAGTTTAAGAGGCGAGGTGGGGGTGGCTGGGGGAGGGGACACACAGCTACACCAGCTGCAACGGCCACAGGGCCTCACACCACCAGTCAGTTCTCTGGTGGCCCCCTGGAGCTCCTGGGACCCAGATAGTCACATGACATGAAACTCACACATCGGAAGGGGCAACTTGAGAGAAAAGAAACTAGCACCAGGGCCCTGGGAGGGGCACAAGAGGAACCAGGGGCCAGGAACAAGGGGCCCTGGGGAACAAGAGTTGTCAAGAGGGAGACCTCGCTTCGATATTTGAGAGATGTCTGACTCAACATCACAAGAGCTGTACCGGCTTGAGTTTGATCCTCATCATCCTCTAAGAGGACTTTTCAGAATGTCCCACTTAAGCCAGACTAAACCAGGTATCCAGTTTGGGCACTGAAGTTTTCCCTAAGAAGCACACTCAGATCCAGGAAAACAAAAACCAGCGGCACAAAACAAAAGCTTCCGTACAAACATTCAAAAGGAAACTAAGACAAAGGGAAGAGCCTGAGAATCTGCGTGCTTATGAAGCCAGGAGACAAAAAATAAACCAGAGAGAACCATCCTCACAGTGCTTCCCCCAGGGGCTGGCAGGATACTAATCTCAGAGACACAGGGGTGCTGGGTCAGCTCCAAAAATGAGACACATCACAGAGGGAACAGAATCTTGGGTTCACCTTCCCAACAACTTGGTACTACATGACCTGGAAGGGACTTTTAGGGCTAAATTCCTAAGGAAGGAAAGTGTCTGTTTGGGGATATGGAGCAACCTCAGATTCTTTTCCTGGCTTTCCATACTATTTCTGGGTCACGACAGTCACACCTCTCACCTGTTAATCCAGTCCAACTCTCTGAATAATGAGTGTTCGTAATTATACCTATTTGATATGCAAGAGGGTGGCTCACCTGTTAAAAAAAAAAATCTGCCTGCAATGCAGATGAGATTCAATCCCTGGGTCGGGAAGATCCCCTGAGGAAGGAAAATCCACTCCAGTATTTTTGCCTGGGAAATCGCATGGACAGAAAAGTGTGGTGGGCTATATTCCATGGGATCACCAGGACTCAGATGCAACTTAACAATTAAATCACCACCAGCACCACGATATAAAAAAATGACTGACCAACTTACAGATACTTATGATTTACTAGTAACTATTCAGAAAATCCTGGTAAAGGCTGGATGAAAAATGTGGAGGAAGGCATCACCGCAAGAACAGAAGGGCAAGAACTACTGTGAACCCACACCTACTGTGTAGCCCTCTGCTACTCACTCCAAGAGACATGCTTTTCCAGCTAAAACCAGCTTTTCCTGTGTTTACAAACCCTCACTACAATCACGCAACAAAACTGGTCACTAACCTCCAACACACACAAAATAAACAAAAAAGAAAAAAGAAAAAAAAATAAAAAGACTAACCTCCAACACAAAAAGGTTAGAGCTAAAGATGAGACAAGAGAAATGAATCTCGTGTTTCTGTCTCAACGCTGGATCTAACCATTCTATATAAAACAGTAATTAAAAGACCACTGGCTTCCTCCTCTCTCCACCTTACCACCCCCTATGTCCCTGCCCCTTCCTCTCTACATCTCAGAGGCCAGGATCCATTTAGGACTATTTCATTAACTGCAACTCCAGAGAAAACTTCTGCTTTGGTTGTGGTTTTTCGCCACTCCTTTCCTAGATCCAGAACCCACAATTTCACCATGTGCTATACAAAGAGAATGTTTTGTCTCCAGCTGGGATTCTCAGAGCAGAGGCACCACACTGCCTGACCTCCTCTGTTTGGTTTGCTGGTAAACACTTGAGATCCACAAGACCACAACTCCAGCTTTGTCCTTATCCTCCCGCCCCTGCCCCTACACTGGGCAAACTGTACCAAGTAGAAGTAAATCAACACGGACACTAGCTATTCTATTGAGCGCACTTTGAAGACTCAGCTTTTCCCCACTATGACTCGTATTTCCTTTTCATAATCCTGTTACTTCTCTGTCTTTTCCCACACTGGGCTCATTTCATTCTACATCCACCTAGGTAGTCCCAACTTGTTTTGTACAAGTCCCAGCTTGTATAACACAGGCAGGCCCACTGTATTTTCTGAAGCCTAAGGCGAAGGCAGCTAGTAACAAGAGCTGACAGACCCACAGACATCCCTGTCTGCTCCAAGTGCCCAGTCTATCTAAAGCCCAACATTTTTTCTAAAAGTTTAACTTCTACCAACTCTTTCTCAGATTCCAGTATGGTAATACAAACAAATGAGGTAAAACTAAACAGCTGAGGAGAAAAATAAGCAAGTCACAAAATAATTCTAAACAGCCAGCAACCGCATGACAACCTTTAACTTCATAAGCAAGAGCAACTGACAATAACCTACTCATTTTTTTTCAACTCAGATTCAGTTCAGTTCAGTTCGGTCGCTCAGTCGTATCCGATCTTTGCGACCCCATGAATCGCACCACGCTAGGCCTCCCCGTTCATCACCAACTCCCGAGTTCACTCAGACTCAAATCCATAGAGTCGGTGATGCCATCCAGCCATCTCATCCTCTGTCATCCCCTTCTCTTCCTGTCCCCAATCCCTCCCAACATCAGAGTCTTTTCCAATGAGTCAACTCTTTGCATGAGGTGGCCAAAGTACTGAGTTTCAGCTTTAGTATCATTCCTTCCAAAGAAATCCCAGGGTTGATCTCCTTCTGAATGGACTGGTTGGATCTTCTTGCAGTCCGAGGGACTCTCAAGAGTCTTCTCCAACACCACAGTTCAAAAGCATCAATTCTTCGGCACTCAGCCTTCTTCACACTCCAACTCTCACATCCATACATGACTACTGGAAAAACCATAGGCTTGACTAGACGGACCTTTGTCGGCAAAGTAATGTCTCTGGTTTTTAATACTCTATCTATGTTGGCTANGAGGGACTCTCAAGAGTCTTCTCCAACACCACAGTTCAAAAGCATCAATTCTTCGGCACTCAGCCTTCTTCACACTCCAACTCTCACATCCATACATGACTACTGGAAAAACCATAGGCTTGACTAGACGGACCTTTGTCGGCAAAGTAATGTCTCTGGTTTTTAATACTCTATCTATGTTGGCTATAACTTTTTTTCCAAGGAGTAAGCGTCTTTTAATTTCATGGCACAGTCACCATCTGCAATGATTTTGGAGCCCCCAAAAATAAACTCTGACACTGTTTCTACTGTTTCCCCATCTATTTGTCATGAAGCGATGGGACCAGATGCCATGATCTTCGTTTTCTGAAGGTTGAGCTTTAAGCCAACTTTTTGACTCTCCACTTTCACTTTCATCAAAAGGCTTTTTAGTTCCTCTTCACTTTCTGCCATAAG
>SJYA01005089.1:5333-28815 GCA_006410615.1 Neotragus moschatus
CACTGTAGATGGTGATTGCAGCCATGAAATTAAAAGACACTTGCTCCTTGGAAGGAAAGTTATGACCAACCTAGACAGCATATTAAAAAGCAGAGACATCACTTTGCCAACAAAGGTCCATCTAGTCAAGGCTGTGGTTTTTCCAGTAGTCATGTATGGATGTGAGAGTTGGACTGTGAAGAAAGCTGAGCACAGAAGAACTGATGCTTTTGAACTGTGGTGTTGGAGAAGACTCTTGAGAGTCCCTTGGACTGCAAGGAGATTCAACCAGTCCAACTCTCTAAAGGACATCGGTCCTGGTTGTTCATTGGAGGGTGTGATGTTGAAGCTGAAACTCCAATACTTTGGCCACCTGATGCGAAGAGCTGACTCAGTTGAAAAGAATCTGATGCTGGAAAGATTGAGGGCAGGAGAAGAAGGGGACGACAAAGAATGAGATGGTTGGATGGCATTACCGACACAATGGACATGGGTTTGGGTGGACTCTGGGAATTGGTGATGGACAGGAGGCCTGGTGTGCTGTGGTTCATGGGGTCACAAAGAGTTGGACATGACTGAGCGGCTGAACTGAGCTGAACTATCTTTATTTGGCATTCCATTTTTACTGGGTTTTGATTTCTAAGTGTTTTCTGTATTCAGTCATTTTTGTCAATACTCAAACAGCAATTATCGAGTTGTTTTAATAACTTATTTTCTATGTATTATGTGAACATGCATTTGAAGCTGTTATTTCTTCCATACAATTTGCTTTACAGGGTTGCTTCACTTGAAAAACCTCCACAGAAATTTTCTGTGTAGCCACTCAATATTTGATTCTATTTTTTGGCTGCCAGACTCCTTTATCCTTTCCTAATGGCACTCTGATTTGCTGTTTTCAAATTAGCCACCTTTTTGTGTGTGAAGTGTTGCCATGATGGAAACCCAAGTGCTTGATTAGTTCCTGCAGAAAACAAAGAAGTTCATTGGCTGTTCCTGCCAAACACTTCCTCTAACCTTCCCCAGTAGTGTCAAGAGTAAGGTAAGTACCTTAACATGGCTAATCAGTTGCTGTCCTGGGACAGAATACTTGAGTGAGGTAATGAGAGATAGAAGAAACTTGTTTATATTTGAGCATTTATGCTCACATGGGATTGGGAAGACCTTCTGGCTTTGTCTGGTTCCACTTTTCCAACCTTGTTCTTTAGCTTTCCCTAACTTTGATGCTGGGAGGGGTTGGGGGCAGGAGAAGAAGGGGACGACAGAGGATGAGATGGCTGGATGGCATCACTGACTCGATGGACGTGAGTCTGAGTGAACTCTGGGAGTTGGTGATAGACAAGGAGGCCTGGCGTGCTGCGATTCATGGAGTCTCAAAGAGTCAGACAAGACTGAGCGACTGAACTGAACTGAAGGGCGTGTATGCTACTCAAATCATTATTTTCTTTTGACTTAATTTAGCCAGGTTTGGTTTCTGTTGCTTGTTACAAAAGAATCCGAAATAATACACAAGCCATGCCAAGGTCTTCCCTACTTCCCATTCCTGCAAACAAATCCTCTAGGACTACAAGTCCTACTAGGAAAACAGATAGCACGCTGATAATGAAATGCTCGTCACAGTTTTAATTTTGGAATGTATTACTCCTGCCAGAGACTGTTTGCATTTTCATAAGAAGTGCTTTAGTGGAAAAAACGTTTTGGTAACAATGTGGTAAGGTCTTACCCCAAAGTCACCCAGGGACCACTTAAACGGTGTTTCTCACATTTCTAATGCAGCAGCATTCACTGTGACAGTTTCAGCAGAAGCCAAAAGGGGGAAGAAGAGGGATGAAGAGAGATGAAGACAGCAGGAATTGTTCTAAGTTTCATGTTTCCTAGAAGTACCTTGTAACTTAAGCACGTTTTCCTTTTCTCTTATGTATGTTATATTTGCGTTTCTACTTTTTGAGTTTCGACTTAGTGCTTTCAAAATGAGTAAATGACACAATGCAGTTTTTAATAGTTTGTAAGACCATGTTGTATTAAGATTTATCATTTTTTTCAATAGTATATTTAAAAAAGTCCTAAGATTCAATTTTTTCTTTCTAACTTCTCTTTTCTTAAGGCCAATGATAACAAGCATTTATGAAACTGGATATAATTTTATTAAACCTTAAATCTGAAGTAAGCATTAAAATGCAGAAGTAATATTTTAAAATAAGGTTATTTTTTAGTATTATAGTATTATTTTTCCTAAATAAATACATTTTGTCTAAATAAATACAGTCTTTATAAAGATTATGGTTGTGTTCATTTAGTCTTACATTTTCTTTTACTGTTTTTTGGTTTCTGGTTAGTATATCCCATCGTTGTTCAGTCGCTCAGTCATGTCCCACTCTGCGACCCCATGGACTGCAGCATGCCAGGCTTCCCTGTCCTTCACTATCTCCCGGAATTTGCTCAAACTCATGTCCATTGAGTCAGTGATGCCATCCAACCATCTCATCCTCTGTCATCCCCTTTTCCCCCCATAGACATTTATTTTAACCATCCCTCAATTAGCAAAATAGAAAATTATCTTATATTATTCTATATGTTCTATATCTAACATATTTCTATATATTGGAGTTAATTATTTGTAGTTATTTTCCTCTGTTTCAGTGACTTGTAAGGAGCATTTAACATTTCTATTACATTTAAATTTTTTGTCTCTTTCTCTAACATAGATGGANCCATAGACATTTATTTTAACCATCCCTCAATTAGCAAAATAGAAAATTATCTTATATTATTCTATATGTTCTATATCTAACATATTTCTATATATTGGAGTTAATTATTTGTAGTTATTTTCCTCTGTTTCAGTGACTTGTAAGGAGCATTTAACATTTCTATTACATTTAAATTTTTTGTCTCTTTCTCTAACATAGATGGACTAAGTAATCTGGATATCCATGCTTTATATTTCTAGCCTTATTATTTTGCCATTTTCTTCTTTTCTTATTCCTCATTTGATTAGTCAATTCCAGTCATTCTAAAAGCATGCCTCAAGTCTTTTTTCTTCCAGGAAATTCTTCTAAGAATGTTCCAGCATAAACCTTTGCATCTCTAACACTCATCTAATATGAATTATGTGTTTCTTTGTGATAGTTTTTTTTTTTTTCTGTTGTCTCATTATTTAACATTCCACATATTTCCCCTTCAACTAAATTGCAGAGTCCCTGAGACCAGGGACTGAGGCAGTAGAGCTAAGTATTTTAGGATCACAGACTTTTTAGTTACAGTGCTTTAAGTGAATCCCTGCACTCTATTTCCCTGACAGCTTCTCTAAGTTGTTTCTTCTGCTGCTTAAAACCACTGTAAAGTAAACGTCCACTTCTATTTTTCAATAATATGTACTATTTACATAGCATTTGAGCACAATTTATTGGATTTAATCTTGATAATATTCTTTTAAATATACATTATTATCCTCATTTTATAGACAAAGATCCTTGTGTTCAAAGAAACAAGGATGTTGCATAAGATGATAGTGTAAGAGGTGGAACCAAGCCTTGAACCTTAGGGCACTCATCTAGACCACAGTGCTTTGCATACTGATAGTATTAAATTAGGTGATTGGTGAGTTGTCTTTTGCTGAAAACTTTTTCCTACTTGGGCATTTCTTACATGTAAACAACTGTGACTATCTTTGAACTTCTCCCTATTCATTTCCCTACAAACTTCCCTCTTCCTACTTCAAGACTTTCAAGAACAGGAGAGGATTAATTTTGTATCAGCTACCATTTCAGTATGTCTAATGGGACCCTGAAATTAATTTGAAATTTCCTGCTTGATTTGAAGTCATTTTGTGCATTCTAACCTCATCTCTTGATCACCTTGCTGTGACTGCGGAGTGAATCACTCTCTCATGTTCACTGCTCCATCGCTTGCTTCCTTTCTTCCCCTTGAGCTGTTACATATGTCCCCCTGTACAAAATATGTTTCTTGTTGTTTGAATCTGGTTTTAATTCCAGTCTTCAATCATCCTTCATTGCCTGGAGTACTTATAGCTTGTCTGAGAGCCCATTTGTAATTTTACCCCTTTACTTTAGATTTCTTCTCTCTTTCTCTTTTTTCTCTTTAACTCGTTCTATTGATTTTCTTATAGTATTATCTCTATATCTACTGTTCGTTCAAACTTTACTATTTTTCTCTTCTCACTATAGCATAATGAATTGAAATTTATCTGTTAATCACACACATATTGTTAATTAGAGTTCACTGTGTAACTATATGGACTGAAAAAAACCCCTATATCTGCCTCTTTATTTTTTATCAACCTAAAGTTTAAAAACTAGGATTTTATTCCATTTTAAATATGATACAATTTCAGGAGTAGGTAAAATTTGGGTAAGGTAGAAATTTCTGTGAAGACTTGGATAGATTGCATCAAAATAAATAAGCTGATTTTGATGTAAATGTGGTGCTCAGTATCTGTTAAAGATTTGAGCCTCTGTCTCTTTCTTTGTTGGTCTCTCTCTATCTCTGTCTCTCTCTATTTCTTTACATAGGAAAATCAGGATATTGCCTATCTCTGTATGTTGATTGCTTTTTTTCCTCATAGCAGCATGAAAACACAGTGGATGTGATGATCCAAGTTGCCTCAACCTCTTTCTTAGGTTATTCCAGTTTCAGGGTTTAGCTATCAGGCCTATAGGCAAAAAGGAAAACAAACAAACAAACAAACTCCATATTCTTACATATGAAACCAAATTGTCTTATTTCAGGCTCCCATGTAGAATATATATAGTTTATGCATTATGCTTGAGAAAATGCAAAACTAGTCAGTAATACTTAATTCTACCACAGTGAGAGTGTCATACCATGGTCTTCACTAAATTGGCTTATCTCTTGACTTTAAGGGATCCTATTCCTTGATGGCTCAGATGATAAAGAATCTGCCTGCAATGTAGGAGACCTGACTTCAATACATGGGTCGGGAAGATCCCCTAGAGAAGAGGATGGCTACCCACTCCAGTATTGCCTGGAGGGTTCCATGGACAGAAGAGCCTGGCAAGCTACAAGCCCTGGTGTCACAAGTAGTCAGACATGACTGAGAGACTACATTTTCATGACAACTATTGTGATCTTGTATTTCATAAAATCCTATCATGCTCATAAATTAGCTCAAGAAAGTCTAACATACCTGGAGTTTGGATCCCTGTATCAAGAATTTCTTTATTCTTTAATTCTTTACTCTTTCTTCCCAGCCAAAGGTATCTGAAGTTTCAGATCAGTTGCTTATTATGAGATAAATTCTAGCCTTGTGTTAAACATATGGGGAGCTCTAAAATTACAGACTCCTCAGCTAAATAATAGACCTCATATTTAATGTTGATTATCCATGACTGTTTGCTTAAAGTCTTCTAATGGGAACCTAAGCCCTTTAGGGAGAAGGAAATGGCAACCCCCTCCAGCATTCTTGCCTGGGAAATCCCATGGACAGAGGAGCCTGTTAGGCTCCAGACCATACGGTTGCAAAAGAGTTGGACATGATTTAGCAACTAAACAACGATAAGCTCTGTGCTAAGCTCTTTGACATGAGTTTCTGATCTTCTATGGCCCAGAATCTCTAATCTTAGGTCTCATTCTTCTAGTGTGTCTTCAGATCCTCCCAGATTCCTGATCTACTGATTTGTAATCAGGGTCCAAGTACTTGCCAGCTCCAGTCTACTTTTGCTAATTTTGTTGACCTGGATATTTGCCTGCTTAGATCTTCTTTAGTAACAGCCCTAATGACTCTTATGACCACATTTCTACTTCTGTCTCTGTGAACTCCACGTTTTTCATTTCTATCTAAACTGTGGCTAAGTACGCCAGTTAGTCATTCTACAACTTGCACATTATGTGTGAGGAGAAAATGCTGTCCCTCTCAAGATGACTTAGCACCTTGCACTGACATTTTTAATAGCCCATACATGGTAGAGAGAGATCTCAGTGCTTGACACTAATATCCAAGAAAATTAGTTGGTGCAATATCCAATGTCAGATACAGTAATGTTCAGTTGCCAGTAACAGAAAACCCAAATAACAATGGTTTAAATAAGAGAGTAATTAATTTACTTCTCAAGTAAAATTCTAAAATGGGCAGTGCACTGCTGTAGAAGAGATTTATCCTGCAAGGTGTTTGGGAACCATATGTCTTCTATCTTGCTTTGCAATACACAGATTTTCATTCCAAGCTTTGCTTATATCCAGATTGGCTGCTATACCAATGTTTTCAAGGCAGAAAGAGAAAAAAAGGACCAAGAGAAGATCAAAAGGTATGGGCCTAATTTTTTTTTTCTCTAATTTTCTTTCTTTTTTTAAAATTTATTTTATTTTATTTATTTATTTTTTTACTTTCAGTTCAGTTTAGTTCAGTTAAGTCGCTCAGTCATGTCCGACTCTTTGCGACCCCATGAATTGCAGCACACCAGGCCTCCCTGTNCTTTCCTTTTCTCCTTTGCTTTTCACTTCTCTTCTTTTCACAGCTATTTGTAAGGCCTCCCCAGAAAGCAATTTTGCCATTTTGCATGTCTTTTCTATGGGGATGGTCTTGATCCCTGTCTCCTGTACAATGTCTAATATTGTATCTTCCTATCCATGCATTTAACCTAGCCTGCTATTCATTCTGGTCTTCCATGAATAACAATAAATATCACAGCCTCATGCATGTGTTGCTATATTTATGCCTGGAAACTGAAATGTTTTGTTGCCATAGTGTTTTTTTCTATTTTCTTTTTATATTTAGCTATTTTTTGTTATATACAAACGTTCAGTTCAGTTCAGTTGCTCAGTCCTGTCCGACTCTTTGCGACCCCATGAATCACAGCACGCCAGGCCTCCCTGTCTATCACCAACTCCCAAAGTTCACTCAAACTCATGTCCATCGAGTCAGTGATGCCATTCAACCATCTCGTCCTCTGTCGTCCCCTTCTCCTCCTGCCCCCAATCCCTCCCAGCATAAGAGTCCTTTCCAATGAGTCAACTCTTCGCATGAGGTGGGCAAAGTACTGGAGTTTCAGCTTCAGCATCACTCCCTCCAAAGAAATCCCAGGGCTGATCTCCTTCAGAATGGACTGGTTGGATCTCCTTGCAGTCCAAGGGACTCTCAAGAGTCTTCTCCAACACCACAGTTCAAAAGCATCAATTCTTTGGCACTCAGCCTTCTTCACAGTCCAACTCTCACATCCATACATGACTACTGGAAAAACCATAGCCTTGACTAGACGGACCTTTGTTGGCAAAGTAATGTCTCTGCTTCTCAATATGCTGTCTAGGTTGGTCATAACTTTTCTTCCAAGGAGTAAGCGTCTTTTAATTTCACGGCTGCCGTCACCATCTCCAGTGATTTTGGAGCCCCCAAAAATAAACTCTGATACTGTTCCCACTGTTTCCCCATCTATTTCCCCTGAAGTGATGGGACTGGATACCATGATCTTCGTTTTCTGAATGTTGAGNGGAAAAACCATAGCCTTGACTAGACGGACCTTTGTTGGCAAAGTAATGTCTCTGCTTCTCAATATGCTGTCTAGGTTGGTCATAACTTTTCTTCCAAGGAGTAAGCGTCTTTTAATTTCACGGCTGCCGTCACCATCTCCAGTGATTTTGGAGCCCCCAAAAATAAACTCTGATACTGTTCCCACTGTTTCCCCATCTATTTCCCCTGAAGTGATGGGACTAGATGCCATGATCTTCGTTTTCTGAATGTTGAGCTTTAATCCAACTTTTTTACTCTCCACTTTCATTTTCATCAGAGGCTTTTTAGTTCCTCTTCACTTTCTGCCATAAGGATGGTGTCATCTGCATATCTGAGGTTATTGATATTTCTTCCAGTAATCTTTATTCCAGCTTGTGCTTGTTCCAGCCCAGCATTTCTCATGATGTACTCTTCATATAAGTTAAATAAGCAGGGTGACAATATACAGCCTTGACGTACTTCTTTTCCTATTTGGAACAAACCAGTCTGTTGTTCCATGTCCAGTTCTAACTGTTGCTTCCTGACCTGCATATACATTTCTGAAGAAGTTTCTCAAGACAGAGGTTTGTGACACTGTACAGGAGACAGGGATCAAGACCATCCCATGGAAAAGAAATGCAAAAAAGCAAAATGGCTTTTATTTGAGGAGGCCTTACAAATAGCTATGAAAAGAAGAAAAGTTAAAAGCAAAGGAGAAAAGGAAAGATATAAGCATCTGAATGCAGAGTTCCAAAAAATAGCAAGAAGAGATAAGAAAGCCTTCCTCAGTGATCAATGCAAAGATACAGAGGAAAACAACAGAATGGGAAAGACTAGAGATCTCTTCAAGAAAATTAGAGACATCAGGGGAACATTTCATGCAAAGATGGGCTCAATAAACGACAGAAATTGTATGGACTTAACAGGAGCAGAAGAAGAGGTGGCAAGAATACACAGAACTATACAAAAAAGATCTTCATTACCAAGATAATCATGATGGTGTGATCACTCACCTAGAGCCAGACATCTTGGAATGTGAACTCAAGTGGGCCTTAGAAAGCATCACTACGAACTAAGCTAGTGGAGGTGATGAAATTCCAGTGGGGCTATTTCAAATTCTGAAAGTTGATGCTGTGAAAGTGATGCACTCAATATGCCAGCAAATTTGGAAAACTCAGCAGTGGCCACAGGACTGGAAAAGGTCAGTTTTCATTCCAATCCCAAAGAAAGAAAATGCCAAAGAATGCTCAAACTACTGCACAATTGCACTCATCTCACACACAAGTCAAGTAATTCTGAAAATTCTCCAAGCCAGGCTTCAGCAATACATGAACCATGAACTCCCAGATATTCAAGCTGGTTTTAGAAAAGGCAGAGGCACCAGAGATCAAATTGCCAACATCCACTGGATCATGGAAAAAGCAAGAGAGTTCCAGAGAAATATATACTTCTGTTTTATTGACTATGCCAAAGCCTTTGACTGTGTGGATCACAATATAGAAATGTTACCTGTTTTTATAAAGTAGTCTTACAGCCAGCCACCTTGCTGAACTGCCTACCTAATTTTAGTAGACAGTTTTATATTATCTTGGTTTTGTTTCATTTCAGTTCAGTTCAGTCATTCAGTCATATCTGTTTCCTTGCAGCCCCTTGGACTGAAGTATTCCAGACTTCCCTGTCCATCACCAACTCCTGGAGCTTACTCAAACTCATGTCCATCGAGTTGGTGATGCCATCCAAACACCTCCTTCTCTGTCATCCCCTTTTCCTCCTACCCTCAATCTTTCCCAGTATCAGAGTCTTTTCCAATGAGTCAGTTCTTTGCATGCAACAGGTGGCCAAATATTGGAGCTTTAGCCTCAACATCAGCCCTTTCGATGAATATTCTGGACTGATTTCCTTTAGGATTGACTGGTTTGATCTTGCAATCCAAGGGACTGTCCAGAGTCTTCTCCAACACCACAATTCAAAAGCATCAATTCTTCAGTGTTCAGATTTCTTCATGGTCCAGCTCTCACATCCATATATGACTACTGGAGAAACCATAATTTTGACTATACAGATCTTTGTCAGTAATGTCTCTGCTTTTTAGTATGCTGTGTAGATTTGTGGTAGCTTTTCTTCCAAGGAACAAGAATCTTTTAATTTTGCTTTGTTTATAGATGATCAAATATATTGGCCATGTCATCTTTTTTTCTCTAACTTTCCAACTCAGTTTCTTGCCTTATTGCTTTGGCTAGCATTTCTAGTACAATATTAAATCATAGGATTGAAAGCATTTAAGGGGCAAAGGGCAAAAAAAGACAATTTTGAATCAAGTTTGATGGAACAGAAAGGAATTAATGAACTAAATATATTTTAAACTATTGATTGTGGTAATCCAACTGGATGGTGATGATGATGGGGTGTGTGTGTGTGTTAGTCTCTCAGTCATGTCTGACTCTGCAGCCCCGTGGACTGTAGCCTACTCCTCTCTCCTTGGGATTCTTTAGGCAAGAATCCTAGAGTGAGTTGCCATTTTCTTCTCAGGGGATCTTCCCATCCCGAGAACTGAACCCAGCTCTCCTGCATTGCAGGCAGATTCTTTACCATATTAACCACCAGGGAGGCCCACAGTAATAATGATAGGCAACATTTAATAACTGAGTATTACTGCATCTAAGGAACTGCACTAAATATTTTTTATTTGTATCACATTCAATCAGTGGGCAAACCATGTGAGGAAGGTAACTGCTACTAGCACCATCTTAGCGATAAGAAAATGGGCTCTACAGAAATGTAGTCACTTACTCATGGTGATACAGCTAGGGATTGGTGGCTACAGGGTACAAATTCAGGCTTTCTCCCTTAGAATCCTCAACAGTAAACCATCAGCAAATTCCTTTTGTTCTGTGAAGAACGAGAATACAGGTAATGAACTGTGTCTCCAAGATACATCATTTTAAACCCATTTTCTCTTCCTTCTTGGTTATATCTCTGATTATCTTCTCTGGAGATTTTTTTAAAAACAGAATAGAAACCCATATTCCTTAGATTTCACTTAACAAATAATTCTTGAGCACCAATTATGTGCTGAGCATGAGGTGCCATTCAAAAAATACCTAAAGACACAATTTCCTCAATGAGATTTCAGTATAATGAAACAGATAAATGAGCATGAGATTAACTGTAATTTCAGGCAGAATAAGTGTTACAAATAAAACTGTAAGCAAAATGATACTTGGGATAAAATCCAGGAATAAATTACATTAACTTTAATACACTTTCCAGCTGGTGATTCTGCAATTCATTCTTTACTTTTTAGTTTTTTGATTATGTGGTCACTGATGAAAGAGGTAGAAGGAAAGAGACAGATGAATTTCTGTGGAGGCTTGGCCATGCACTTAATATTTTTAATGAATAGAATAGAAAACTAAAAGTACACCCATATTCCTAAGTAATAATTTTATAAAAATATATGATTGCCACTTCAAAAGCCAAAATATCCCAATTTAAATATTAAAAGTCCAGCACTACTACAGACATATTTAATCTCTGAATTTTTGTCCTGCCTGTACAGAGAGAGGTTCATGTTACAAGTGGATGTGGGTGGTACTAAGGTTCATTTGCATAATTATTATTAATGCTGAACAGGGCACAGTTAGCAACTAAGACATACTCTTTTTTTTAAATCTGAATTTCCTCAAGCAAATCTTTTTTTTTCTTTTCTCTTTTTTTTAAATTAATTTAATTGGAGGATAATTACTTTACCATACTGTGATGGTTTTTGCCAAACATCAACATGAATCAGCTACATGTATACATGTGCCCCCCCATCCTGACTCCTTTCCACCTCCCTTTCTACCCTGTCCCTCTGGGTTGACTTAGGTAAACTTCTGGATACATGTGTGCTTGTGCTTAGTCGCTCAGTCGTGTCTGACTCTTTGTGACCCCACGGACTGTAGCCCACCAAGCTCCTCTGTCCATGGCATTTTCCCCGGCAAGAATAGTGGAATGGGTTGCCATTCTGGATACATAAGATGTCATAAAAATAAAGAAAAATTCTGTCAGATGTTGTGGAGAGAAATGAGAGAATCCATCAAGTGTTAACATCTTCAAGGAAAGCAAAAGGCACTAATATTGTGTAGTGTTAAACTCAGAAAGGTTGACAGTTTTACTTGGCTTGTCTTTAACTTTCAGATATTCATTTTGCTAAAGATCAGTACTTTTAAGACTCACTCTGAGGCTGTTTGAGTGACCGTGCATATTGGGCATATTCCCGTTATTCTTCTCTTCTCTCCACAGCACACACTGTACCTATTCTAGGGGTGGTTTAATTCATTTCTCTTGCATTGGGGTTATGTTGATTGTGAGATGTTCCTCTGAAGGATTGAAGGAAGCTTGGCAGCAGTCTATGCGTCATTGTAGGAGCCGTATGCTTGTTAATGTGAGAAACCACTTTTACTTTTTCATGTGGGAAAAAAAAAATCTATATTTTCAATTTGACTTAGAGTTTTAATGTGACTAACAAGTTATGACTCATGCAGTTCTAGGTCTGTAATTACTCATGAGTCTAAAATTCATCCAGAACCTACTCTTCCATGGGATTTCAAGCAGTGGTGAGCTTTGGACTCACCAATCTTCCTCCTTTGCCCTCCAGGTCTGATTAGATCTGATGAAAGTAAGAACAGTACCCGTGTTCTCCTCAAAATGTTCCACAAGGTGATTGTCTTTTCTCTGACACTCTTTTTCTCTATTTACTTATACCACAATTTCCTTCTAGGACAACTGATGGCTCCTTTTGCAAACGAACAATGTGCTTTGTTTTATTTTTTTCTGGCATACCATCTTTGTAAAACAAAGTGAGAAACTATAACATCAAAAATCCTGCTTAGACTACTTTTCCTGCTGAACTCACGCCCCACTAAAAACCACAGAAGCATCCATTGTTGAGTTGTACCAACTCCTTTGGAAAATTCAGAGCTAAAATTTTTAAAGGGTTAGTGAAAAACTAAAAAGACAAAAAGAATCCAATATGAAACAAATACACCTGGGATAGAGCTGCCTGGGGGGAAAAATGCCCTCAGAATACAGCGTTTGCAAGCAACAGGTCAAGATAATGTCAGAAAGAGAGCATTGCTTATGAATAGAGCCCAGAGATGCAGGAAGGTGGAAGAGAAAGCTCCCACTGCTACCTGCAGGAAGTTCTCATGGTGCAGCTCATCACACAGCAGGCAGTGAGTGAGAACAAGAGAAAGATAAGGAAGGTACAGAGAACAAAGGATACAAGGGATGAGAATCTAGAAAAAGGCATGGTAATAGGAGTGGGGTCTTTAAATGTAAACCAAAGTGAGACTAAACAAACTACAAGCATGCTAAAAAACCACATGCAGCTGCACGCTGCTTAGAGATTTACTGTCATTGTGTGATGTGAATGAAGAACCCATACCATCAAGGGACATCCAATATATCTTCTTCATTTTCTCAAAAGTTATATGATGAGATAAATCTCTGCCACATGAAGTAGGTATTTGAAGATATGACTCAGTGAAAAATTCTGATACCTATAAAGGAACAGAAGTTTGAATTCTTTTAGCAAAATGTTTTATACTATGGTTGGAATGGTATTCTTGCCTGGGGTTACTTACTCTTTGATACAGGATATAACCTAGCACCTGTGGCTGGGTCCATCCTCAAGGATACCTCCCCACTTTCCTTCAGTTATGTTCAAGTGAATCTCTGAAACCTGTGTATAATGGTGAGTCTCCAGCAGCAGGCAATCACTGAAAGTATTCAACAGTAAGAGATTATTTAAAATTTTTAAAACTGCAGCATGACCAGCTTATCATAAATCAGCACTGTCTTCTCTCAACACATACGAGTCTCTTCTCATCTTCAGTGCTATTGTCTCTGGAAGGAAATAGCAATAATGGGAAACTCACTGGGTAATTGTGAAGATTTATATCATATAATAAACTAAAGCACTTATCAGAACAATAAGCCATTTGTTGAACTAGAAATGATTCAACAAACATTAGCATTTTTTATTTTATATTGTTAGACAACCTCAATTTAGACCACCTTTGTACATACAATTAGTAACACATCAGTGCAGAGTTAATAATAGAAACTGAATAATATTTCCTGACTGAATAAATTAGTACATGGTATGAAGCAGTTCCTGCTGCCAGAGTGAGCATGATCAACTTGGATAGTTGAAAAAGTTAATTGCCATTTACAAAAGAAAAAAAAGTGCTATCAAATGAATAATTCAGAGTACTGAAAGAGGGACTTACTTTCTGACAATAATGATAGAACAGGTACCCTGAAAATCCTTCCTAAAATGTCACTTAGAAGTCTATAACTGAACTGGTAAGAGAGTCAAGGAGCTCCTCAAAGACCAAAAGTAAGATGAAATCATAAGTCCATAGAGAAGGTAGTTGGCATCAGTCATATGCTTCTGCCAATGCTTAGTGGCCAAGAGCCCAAATTACACACGGAAAGGAAGCAAGTCCTAGGGAGCTGGTGGGAGTGTCCCAGGCAAAGAAAGAACTCTATAAGGACAGCTGCCATGAAGAAATAGTAGAATGGGGAGGGACAGGCACTCTGCAGAGTCCAAGACTAAAGAAATTAGTTACAGCAATGGCTCTCACTCGAGGAATAAAAAAGTCTCCTCTCAGAATGACAAGCCAGCTTTTACAGGAAGCGTGTGTGTGTGAGTGTGTTCTTCCAAAATTTAAGTTCTTACTTGACAAAAGAAAAAGCAAACCCTCCAGGACTCCAGGAATTTTCACATTATATACTTAGTGAGTGTGAGTGGACATGAGAGTAAACAGAAAAAACAAATGCCAGAGTCAGACCCTCAAAAGTTCCAGATATTGTATCTTTACTGTTTCAAAATATAAAATAGGCAAGTAAATCTGTTTAAAGAAATAAGAAGATTCCACAAATATGACTAAGGAAGATTAAACGTAACCAGGCATTTTATTTGAATGAAGAATGAACAGAACTTCTGGATGTGTATGGAATGTCTTCATGTGAGTGTGTGTGTTGTGTATGACCATGAGATAGGATTTGGGACACAGCTTATGAATTAGTGAAGTAGAACATAAATACGAAGAAATGTAGTACTAAGGGGAAAAGTATGAACAATTTAGAAAGAAGGGTTGAGGTACATTTCGTCAGAATTCCAGAAAGAATAAGGAATGTAGCAAAGAGGAAATATTCCAGAACATTATTGCTAAGAAATTTCTGTAATTGGAGAAAGATGCAAACTTTCTGATTTAAGGAGCCACTTTATCCCCAAATGAATAAAACAGAGAAATCCATACACATTATAGACAAACTATACATGATAAAAGATTCTTATAAGAAGCCCAAATCAAGAGCACAGTAAATAACCTGAGAAGAAATGACATTTAGACTATAACAAACTTCTCAACAACAATAATGCAAAAGAGAAGACAATGGAATAATGATTTTAAAATTCTGAGGGACAAGTTACTGACAAGTATAATTGGACTAATATGTCTTTCAAGAACAAAGGCAAAACAATTTCATTATTTTTCATTCCAAAAAATAAACGTAAAAAGCTAAAATAAAAGAATTTCTTACTAAGACACTCTTACATATATATTTTTTGAAAGATATACTTAAATAAAAAGGCAAATTATCCCAGAAGAAATATCTTGCCTGAAAATAAAAAGGAAGAATGGTAAGCATAATTAGGTAGAGATAAGAAGTGGGGGGTGGATGGGCGGGGAAGCTAACTTCATAGTATTAAAAACTACCAAAAAACAATAGCAAATACATTTTGAGGGAATTATCAGAATAAAGTTGTTTCAGAAAAGAAGGACAGTTTTCTTCCAGGGAAGATTTGGGATGTAAGAAAGAATAGTGAGGAAAGCATAAACACATAGGTAAATCTAAGAAATCTTTGGCTGCAAATAATTAAAAGTAGCCTTAATTTGGACATTAAATAAAATAACTTAAAACCTGGGCAACAGACACATCAGTTGTTCTTACTGGGGGTGGTGATCAGAGGTGCAGTGCTCAAAGGCCCTGGTATTATTCCAAAGGAGGGTAAATATACTGACTCAATGTAAACTCTAGGTTAAATATGCAAATTAAAAGTTATAGTAAGCACTGAAATAATAGAATTCAAGAGTATGATTCAAAGACTAGTAGACAGAAAAACTAATTCTGCAAGACTGAAAGTAGCATTAGAAAGTAACAATGACTGAAACACTGGGAAACTCATAGCAGCTAGGTTGCTAACCTAATAAAGTAGACCAAACATTCTACTTAAAAGACAAATATAGACAGATATTTTAAAACTCCCTATAGGAAACCCACTTAAAAATATAGCACATAATATTGAAAAGAAAATTACTATGAGAAAATATATACCGAGGAAAATGACCAAAAGGAAACTGGTATAAGCATATTAAAGGCAGACAAAATTAACTTTGAAAGAAAAGACATTGTGAGAGAGAAAGAGGGTTAATGCACAAAATAAAACTTTGAAAACCCGCAGAACTGCAAAAAGAAATGGACAAATTCAGCATGCTAAAAGTCAAGGGTAGCCAGGCATCCTCAACAACTCCCAGAAGGCATTGCAGAAGGAAGCTGATTCTAGTGCTGGGATTGAGGGGTCCCAGGCACTGGCCAGATAAACAAGGTAAAACAGATAACAGAAAGCAACTGCCCCAGCACAGCATTTTTTGAAAAATCGCGAGTGCCTGGGTACGACTCAGTGCTCAGAAGGCAGGCAGTATTGAGGAGAAAGTGGAGGACCATAAGTAGAAGTTTCATGCATTTTGTTAGACTTTACCCTAAAATGACTGAGACCAGTGAAGGATGTTAAGCAGATGAGTGTCATGACCAGATTTCTGTTTGAGTTCTTCTGGTGGCCTCAGTGTGGCGGCCCAGAATGTGACAGTGATGATTCATAAGTTCATCTGGTCTCGGGATCAGGAGAACGCTGACATAGTGACGCAACTCCGAAGCCACTGTTAGTCCACATAGTGTGAGCCTCAGTTCTCCCAGATGGTAACCATCTCCTGGTCGCCCTAGCCTTGGTGATGTTCCTCTCTTGGCCATTTAAGGTGTGCCCTGCTTTCCTGTCTACTTGCATTCTCAAAGGCTCCTTCATTCACCCATCTAGCCCCCTCATTCGATATTTAGCAACCAACTAAAGCCAGACACCCTCTTGTAGGCATCAGAAATACGGCAGTGAGCAAAAGAAGAAAAATCCCTGCCTGCGGGGAGCCCACAGTCCGTGTGTATTCTGCGTGTGTGTAGGAGGAAACAGTGAACAGAATACATGAGTAACTCAAGGACATTAGAAAGTGCTAAGTACTGTGGAAACATTTTTAAAGGGTAGAGAGTTGGAAAGTCCCTAAGCAAACAGGGATTAAGTAGGTGATCACAGTGAACAGTCTTGCAAAAAAGGACTTAGTCATCTCGACTAAGACATGAAAAGGCAGTGAGAAAATAAGCTGTGTAAATATCAGAAGGAAGAGTGTTCTGGGCAGAAGCGGGTCCCTGGAACGTCTGTCTTCTCTTAACTCCAATGAGTCAAAGCAATTATTCTGACACTTGAAAAATTTGCCCTTGACGCGTCCTAGGAATCATGTATTGTACACATGGCTCTCCCTCCCATGGGATTAACATATCACATTTAAAGAGGAAGAGAGTTAGCAAACACTCATGAGGACATCAGTTACCTGGTGCCTTGATGTTTTCCTGCTTCTTGGCTAGCACTGAGTCCAACAGCTATCATCCTTTCCTCTGGGGATCTGTGTCCTGCTCAGCAGCCTGAGCGGCAGTGAGCTTTGACAGGTTGTCCTAACATCTTTGTTAGAAAACATATGCAAATTGTTTCCAAGAGGTTGACTGAAGTTTTTTATTCTGAAGGTGAGAAAGGACCAAAAGCAAATTTCTTTATAAAGAAAATCCTGAGATGAAATGAATTTCCCTCTTTGTCTTGGTTGACAGTTCTTGTGGGATACGGTTGATTGCTTTTATTTTTCATGGAGACTGTCAGGTGAAGTGAAAACTAGCTTAAGGATATTGTGTGGAGAGTTTTACTCACATAAAATCATTCCTTTTAGAGGCTAAAGAAGAAAATTTGTTTTACGCTGAAGGAAATTCAGGTATTTTAGGTTGATTGTCTTATATTGAGTACCGAAAACTAACATTTTGAATTTGGTCTGATACCCTCAGAGTACCAATTAAACTCAGAAAGTAAATACCATGGTCACACAACTTACTTGTGTTCAGACAGGGATTTGACTTGGATCTTCCCCCGGAAACTAAAATCTAAACTCTCAAGCAATC
Organism: Neotragus moschatus; assembly: GCA_006410615.1. Classification (NCBI taxonomy): domain Eukaryota; kingdom Metazoa; phylum Chordata; class Mammalia; order Artiodactyla; family Bovidae; genus Neotragus; species Neotragus moschatus. The sequence continues at coordinate 23,092 of SJYA01005089.1, forward strand.
AGATACTGTCAGCTAAGCCATGCCAACTGCCATCAGCGGTTTCCTCCTTAATGAAAAAGGGCAGGCAGTGCTCGTCACCTGCAATTCCCATGAGAACGCACCTGTGGACTCGGGAGTTTGAGCTGGGGTTAGAATTTATTTTTTGCTTTTCAGCTGAAGTATGGTTGATTCACAGTGTTGTGTTAGTTTTAGGCATACAGCAAAGTGGTTCTGTTATACACACATATACAGTTTTTAGATTTCTTTCCACTATAAGTTATTACAATATATTGAGTATAATTCCCTGTGCTATGCAGTAGTCCTTGTTGTTTGTCTATTTATTTATATAGTAGTATATATATATTTTAATTTCAAATTCCTGATTTATCCCTCCCCTTTTGGTAACCATAAGCTTGTTTTCTATGTCTGTGGGACTACTTCTGTTTTGTAAATAAGTTATCATATACATTTTTAAGCTTCCACAGATAAGCAGTATCATATGATATTTGTCTTTCTCTGTCTGACTTCACTTAGTACGATCATTTCTAGGTCCGTCCATGTTGCTGCAAATGGCATAATTTCATTATTTTTATGGCCACGTAATGTTTCATTGTAAATATGTGCCACATCTCCTTTCTCCATTCCTCTGTTGACGTTCCCATGTCTTGGCTGCTGTGAATAGTGCTGCTATTAACATTGGGGTGCATGTGTTTTTAAATTAGAGTTTCCTCTGGATATATGACCATGAATGGCATTGCTGGATCATATGGTAGCTATATTTTTAGTTTGTTGTGGTGCTGAGGAAGACTCTTGAGAGTCTCTTGTACTGCATGGAGACTAAACCAGTCACTCCTAAAGGAGACCAATCCTTCATTGGAAGGACTAATGCTGAAGCTCCAATTCTTTGGCCACCTGATGCAAAGAGCCAACTGCTTGAAAAAGACTCTGGAGATGGGAAAGATTGAAGGCAAAAGGAGAAGGGGGTGGCAGAGGATGTGACAGTTAGATAGCATCACTGACTAAATAGACATAAATTTGAGCAAATTCCTAGAGACAGTGAAGGATGGAGAAGCCTGATGTGTGCAATCCATGGGGTCACAAAGAGTCAGACATGACTTAGCAACTGAAAACACATACACAACAAAACACTCTTCCAACTGTTCTCCATAGTGGCTGCACCAATTCACATGCCCACTGACAGTGGAGGGAAGGTTCCCTCTTTTCCAGCCCCTCTCCAGAGTTCACATTTTTAAAAAACTCCGTGACGATGTGGATCACAGAATATGCTAGTTAAACTTGAGCTGGGCTACAAACAATAGGAATTCTGCCCATGCTTCTCCTGAGCAATTCACACATATGCTATTGAGAGCTTGATTTTTTTTTTTTTTTTATGTGGTGGGCAGAGAGAGAGAGTAGGATCTTTAGAAGAATAAAAGGACAGTGTCCAGTTATGAATTCTCTAAAGGAACACAAACTTTACTTATAATCTACTTGTAATAGGTCTGATGCATTTATTTAATATATAACTATGTTTTCATATATTGAAATTGTTAGTCTTTTTCAAGAATGGATAAAGGACTTTCAAGGCCTTTATCTTACATCCAAACAGTCTGTTAATTCTCAAGGGGTTTATAAAGCTTAACAACTCAAAGTTTTTGTATCTACTTCAGAAAACTACTTACTTACTAGAAAATTCAGTAAGATCTTTACTAGGTGAGTTGGACAAATTCCAAACTCTAAAGGGTCAGACACTGCAGAAAATTTTCATTTATTTTAAAACAGTGTGCTTTAGTTACAAAACATAAGGATCTCCTCAATGTAGAGATGCTTTGAGTTCTGATAGTTCATTTATTAGGAGTCTGTTAAATTGAAACAATGTTATTTGTAAGTTACAACAACGTGCCCAATAAGAATTGGTAAAGATGATCACATTGTAATTGAAATGTTATATAATTGCCCCGAAAAGTAGTAAAAAAAAAAAAAAAAAAAACAATGCTTCTAAATTACAGTATTTAAATCAAGGGTTTAAATTGAATACCTATAAAGGGCATAAAAGCTTTGCTGGAAATGTCAGCCAGAAAGCAAGTTTCAAGTCTGCATGCATTCTATACCCAAAAAGCACCCTGTTTAGAATACTTTAAAAAATGTGTTGATGATGATCTCCATTATGTATTAGAGGAATATTCTTATAGAGAATCACAAGAAATACCTAGGTGTTAGGAAAAAAAAAAAAAACCTTGGTAGGGGTTTTCAAATATCAATTGATAAGAAACTAGAGCCTTTTTTTTAAGTGCAGGCTCAGAAACTCAGAAATCCATAAGCCTGTATTTTTAACAGATACACAGTAAGAAGCAATAACAAGTTGTCCAAGACTGTTTCATTTCTCACTTGTTTTACTGGTATACATTTTAATAACACTCACCTCTACTCTTCGTGTGCTAGTTTGAATGCTAAATGGTGGTCAGCTAAAGTTTAGAGTGCCTGAAATTCCCGAAACTCTCCCAAGAGGTAAAAATGATGCTGCTAGAATTCTTAGGCACACCCTCCCCCAGTGGCCACTGGTACCCTCAGCTATGTCCTGGTCACCAAGCAACCTCTCAGAAATGTACTGGAAGTGTTGTAACATTTCAGAGGTACTGTAGAAGTCACTGTCAAGGAAATCTCCTTTAGAATTCTGTCACTGAGGAATACTGCATCTTTTTTTTTTTTCCCCCTGTAAGTTCTTAAACCCATGTTCTGGAATGACAGTCAGCTTAGGAGGTCAGTCCAAGAAAAATGGAAAGAAAAATAAGACAATGCAGAAAGCAGAACCTAGTGAGAAATGCATATAATTCCAGGTGTAAAAGAGGGTGAGCGTGTCAGATTGGTTCACTTTGGTGCCCAAGATGTAGGAGAAAAGAACCAGAATTTCCTGACTTTTATATTTTTTCCTACCTCCTTCCGAAGACAATGGGCTGCTTTTCTGGGTGCCTGATGTCCTCTGCCAGCATTCAGAAGTTGTTTTGTGGAATTTACTCAGCGTTCAAATGTTCTTTTGATGGGGAACACATGTACACACATGGCTAATTCATGTCAATGTAGGGCAAAATCACTAAAATATTGTAAAGTAACCTCCAATTAAAATATATTAATTAAAATAAATAAACAATTTAAAAAAATCAGAATTTCACTGTACCTGTCATGGGAGTTATTGAAGATTTTTGTAAGAAGATGAAGGCTTGTCAGAGCTGAAACTGATGTTAGTTTCTTCTTTCTTGGTCAACTAAGAGATTACACACACCTTAACCCCAAACAACTAATGCTGGGGAGCATTTTGAGAGTTATGGGAGTTAACAAAAATAGAACCAAGGGAAGAGATTTAAAAAAAAGAAAAAAAAGAACAGGAAGAAAAGAAGAAAGAAAGCATAAAATGTATAAACATTTTGTGCAGCCTTGTCTTATAAGAGACAAAGAGGCTGCACCAGGAGAGATCCTGAAATGAGGAGACCCAGGGTCATGGCCAAAGTTCATGACTCTCGGCAGGGAGATAGAGGATGAGTGTAAATTTTTCTAAGATTAACTTAAAGATTAAATGAAATTCCTTAGGGGGCTTCCCTGGTAGCTCAGATGGGAAAGAATCTACCTGCAATGCAGGAGACCTGGTTTCGATCCCTGGGTTGGGAAGATCCCCTGGAGGAGGGCATGTCAACCTACTGCAGTATTCTTGCCTAGAGAATCTCATGGACAGAGGAGCCTGGCGGGCTACAGTCTATGGGGTCACAGAGAGTCAGATAGAACTGACAACTAAGCACACAGCACACAGGGAGCACTCTTACCTGACAATGGCTTTATTTAAAAGTCGAGGCTCTCTCTGTCCTGTCTACATGTCAAAAACCTTGTCTCTCCTGACCATACTACCAGTATAGCGCAAGGTAGGAATATTTTCCTGGAATATTTTGTTCTCCTTCAATGATAAAGTACTAACAATTTGCTACTTGAAGTGTGTGCAAAGTATGTTTTTGTTTATTAATGAATAATGGCAATGAGGGGGAACGTCTGTTTTCTTATGCATGTATTATTGAGCAAATAATTTTGTGTCCTGATTTTTCACTTACATTCCAGCAACATTTTCTCCTGATATTTCATGTCTTTCTCAAAAGTTATGTTTAATAACTATATACTGTTTCATCTTAACCTGTACTGAAATTTCTCAGCAACCATCATTCTTCCTTGAGACACTTGATTATTTTTCTCTTACACATAATATTGAAATGAATATCGCTATGCATAAGGCTTTCCTTATTCAAATTATTTATCAAGATACATTCATAATAGTTAACTCTTACATGAAACAGCATGAGTATTTTTGAGGCACATGATACATATTTCTGAATTACTTTGAAAACAGACTTGTACTCTTTACATATATTCAGCAGTAGTGTATATAATTGATTATCATGTTTTCTTATTTTGATAACAAAATTATTTTTCTTAATTTACGTCACTTTGATTACTGCTGCTGCTACTGCTGCTAAGTCGCTTCAGTCATGTCCGACTCTGTGTGACCCCATAGATGGCAGCCCACCAGGCTCACCTATCCCTGTGATTCTCCAGGCAAGAGCACTGGAGTGGGTTGCCATTTCCTTCTCCAATGCATGAAAGTGAAAAGTGAAAGTGAAGTCGCTCAGTCGTGTCCGACTCTTAGCGACCTCATGGACTGCAGCCCACCAGGCTCCTCCGCCCATGGGATTTTCCAGGCAAGAGTACTGGAGTGGGGTGCCATCGCCTTCTCTGACTTTGACTACTAGGCAAGTCAAACCTATTTGCCTGTCTTTTTTCCTCCTTTGTAAGATTGCTATTGTCTTATAGCCTCTTGACTAATTGGGACCACAGTGTTTGTCTTAAACATTCGAAGGAGTTTGTAGTCTGTGCCTGTCACAAATTGCTAACAGTGCTATATATTTTCAAACCAGANCTTTGACTACTAGGCAAGTCAAACCTATTTGCCTGTCTTTTTTCCTCCTTTGTAAGATTGCTATTGTCTTATAGCCTCTTGACTAATTGGGACCACAGTGTTTGTCTTAAACATTCGAAGGAGTTTGTAGTCTGTGCCTGTCACAAATTGCTAACAGTGCTATATATTTTCAAACCAGATTGAGATCTACCTTTTTGATTTCAGTCTATTCTTTTGGGCCACACAGAAATATAACTTCTTTTATTGAAGTGTATTTGATTTACACCATTGTGTTGGTTTCAAATGTGCAGCATAGTGATTTTGCTTTTTGCAGATTATATTCCATTAGAGGCTATTATAAGATATTGGGTATAATTCCCTATGCTGTGCAGTGAATACTTGTTGCCTTATCTATTTTATGTAGAGAGGTTTGTACTTTGTTTATTGTATAATACTAATTTATCCCTTCCCCACCCTTTCCTCTTTGGAAACCATAAATTTGTTTCCGAGGTTTGTGAGTCTATTTCTAATTTTTATGTAGATTCATTTGCATTATCATCTTTTTAAATTTTACTGGAGTATATTTGATTTGCAGTGTTGTATTAGTTTCAAGTGTAAAGTAAATCAGTTATATATAAATATATATATATATATATACACTCTTTTTTTAGGTTCTTTTCCCATATAAGCCATTACAGACTTCCTTTACTGTACAGTAGGTCCTTATTGGAGAAGGCAGTGGCACCCCACTCCAGCACTCTTGCCTGGCAAATCTCATGGACGGAGGAGCCTGGTGGGCTGCAGTCCATGGG
>SJYA01005090.1:0-27465 GCA_006410615.1 Neotragus moschatus
ATTATTATTAGCTGAAGTCCATGGTCTACATTAGGGTTCACTGTGTTGATGGTTTAATAGTTTTGGACAAATGTCTAATGACATGTATCCACTGTTGCAGCATCAATCATACCCAATAGTTTCACTGCCCTAAAGATCTCCTGTGTTCCTCCCGTTCATCCTTTCTCCTCTTTCCTGAACTCCTGGCAACCACTGATCTTTTTACTGTCTCCATGGTTTTGCTTTCTTCAGAATGTCATGGAGCTGGAATCATACAGCATGGAGCCTTTCTAGAGAGCTTTCTTTCACTAAGCAATATGCATTTAAGGTTCCTCTGTATCTTATGGCTTGACAGCTCATTTCTTTTTATCACTGAATGATATTCCATTGTCTGGATGTACCACAGTTTTTTAACCATTCACCTATTGAAAGACATCTTGGTTGCTTCCATATTTTGGCAACTATGATGAAAGCTGTTGTAAACATTTGTGTGTGGGTTTTTGTGTGGACCTAAGTTTTGGACTGGTGACCTAGGATTTAAGATGTAGGTGGAGTTTGGAAACATAAATCTTTTCTTAACAGCCAGGAGAAATGTAATTTTTTCTCTGCTAATGTTTGGTTCTCACCCTGTTATAATGATTTCAATATTAAACAAGCACTAAGGCAAAGACATAACGTTAAAAGGTAACACAGGAAAAGGAAGTATACTGCCTACTCAGATGTAAAGTCCAGACTCTAATCCTGAAGAGGGGTTTCTTTGACTAGTCAGAGACAAAGGCAAATAGTTGCTTCTTTGCCAGATATACCAAGGCTTAATTAATTTCTTAATTAATCACATGCTAATACGTGACCTGAGAATTCGAGGTGAAATACAGACTGAATATCTGACATCATAAATCAAGTATAAAATACTTATCTGTTTTATAATTTTATATGAGCAATTTACCAGATGACTTTTATTTCTAACTGAGGAATGTAAACATGTTACAAATGCATGCTTGATGTATGAACACATCTTTGGGATGTTAATGCGGCTTTCCCTTGCTTTTGAGTAAGCAAAGAGCCATTCTTTTGAGACTTCCTGTGGCCACGAATAATTCTGCCAAAGGGGCTGACATCCTGAGAATTTGCCAAACTTTCTTCAGAGGGTTTAACTCAGGCTGAAACTCCCATAAGAGTTTCTAGGGGTCGGTTTAAATCTTCTGGTTCAGGGTATGTGGGTGCTGAGCCAGAATCTATAAATTCTCATCTCGAATCACCTAACTCTGAGTGGTGTAACTTCATAAAAATCACTTCAACTTTTTCTGTGTGCTTTTGAGCGTACCAAGCTTCTTTCTGCTGCTGCCTAGGGGTATTATAAAGGTGGATTGGCCCATGTTTTTAAAGCACTTAAAGCTCCCCAGGGAAAAGTGCCTTGCAACTTCCAGGCATAATTACTGGGTGGAATACGGCAAGCAGAGCCAAACACTCAGCCCTTTTCTTCTGAGGACTCCCGTTTAATTCCTTCAGAAGGGTAATGTATTTTGCAAGTGAGAGCATTTGCGTTTCAATGGGAGAAATTTTAATTATTATTCAATATTTCATCATAAATTGGTACTCTTGATCGTTTTGGTGTGTGTGTGTGCTCAATTGCTCAGTTGTGTCTGACTCTCTGTGACCCAGTGGACTGTACCCCTCCAGGCTCCTCTGTCCATGGAATTTCCCAGGCAAGAATACTGGGGTGGGTTGCTATTTCCTCCTCCAGGGGATCTTCTGGATCCAGGGATCAAACCTTCATCTCCTGCCTCTCCTGCATTGACTGGTGGATCCCTTACCACTGGGGCACCTGGAAATCTGCACTAAAGGTGTCATATGCAGTGGCCCAGAATTGTCCTTCATCTAAAGGGGACAGGTACTTCTCCTTCCTGTTTCTGAAGATCACTGGCAGACTGAGCTTCTTGGTCTGGTTTTGCTCGTTTCATGGAACCGTTCTAGTCTGTGGATTCTCCATGTAGCTCGGTGTGATAATAAAAGTGAGAAACACCGAGGGATGACTTTGTCATTTCTTACAATTGTTAATAAAAATCATAAACAATATTTTTATATCTATAAATTGGATCTATTTTTCGTTTCCTAGAAAATGGCTGGGAATTTGCCAGCCTTTCTTAAGAGACTTTGACTCATGCCCTTAGAGTCTCTAGTGGTCTGTTGAAAGCTTCTGGTTCAGGGTTATATGGGTGCTGAGCCAGAACATAGAAATTCTCACCTTGACTCACCAAACTCTGAATGGAAATTAATTTTTTTGTTATGCCCAAGTTGCACAATCTCCCAGTGACCACCAGGGAGCTGATATCTGATGCAAAAGCAAGAGAGTTTTTATTACCAAGCTCGAGCTGGGGCTCCTACCGATACCGACGCAGCGGCTATAGGGAGGAGCCCCGAGTTTTGGGCTACACTGCTTTTATAGGGACTTATTCAGGTAAAAGGATACAAAAAGGGGTGTTCAGGCAGGAGGACAACTGATTGGTCACTTAAGGGGGTGTTCAAGTTGACAGATAACTGGTTGGTTGCTTCCATCCATAGGATTTGTGTGTAGATTCTTGATTGTTTTCTACTTTCAAGGTACATCACAAGCTCCTGGACGTAAAGTCAGAAGGTTTAGCCTGGGGGCCGATTGGCTCCTGTACAGTGGGGCTAGGTTAGGTAATCTGAGGGCTGATTGGCTATGGGCAGTGGGCTTAGGTTGGGTAACATCCAAAGTTCTTTTTGCCCGGAACCTTGCAGGATGGAATTCTTTTACAAGATGGAGTAGCTTACGCCCTTCATTTTGTGTTTTCGGGAGTACCAAGCCTCTTTTTGCTGCCTGGGGATATTATAAGGTGGATTAGCCCATGTTTTTAAAACACTTTAAAATACTTTTGTATTTAAAAATATGACCTAGCATCTCTTGGAGATTTAAAGCCTCCTTTTGTTGACATCTGTTGATAAAACATGAACTGGAAACGGCTTCGGAGAAATAGTTATTTTAAAATATTTTCTATAAGAGTGTGATTTATGACTGAGAAATTTGTGTCACAAGCATTCAGAGATCAGTGTTGCTCACTGACTTAATCGCTCCTCCTCCTTGTTTTGTAATTGTAGGAGACTGTCAGACTTTCGCACTTGGGCAGTGCTTATTTAGCAGCCCAAACAATGCAACTGTGATAAGGACTTTGGTTGCAATTTGACTTGTTTTTATTTCTTCTAGTTTGAAATATGTCCTGCGAGTATTTTCTGTGAACATTCCTGAACTTAATTTCCCCTCTGTCTTATCACTGTCTTGACAGAACTTTTAGTAGTTGATGCTTGCAATGTTTCAGGCTAAGAGTGAAAGTTTAAAGTTGAATGTAAAGTGTGTTTGCTTTTACATTTAACGTGATCACTCATTGGGGCGTCTTCAGGTCTCTAATGCAGTGATGGTAAGCATGTTCCAGCGCTACAGAAATTCACCTGTTGATGTTTTTCTGGGTTGGTACTGTTACTGTAGTTACTAGACTTTTGTGACTATTAAGCACCTGAAAACGTCTCCTGGAACTGAGTTTTTTTTAATTTTAATTAATTTAGCTTTAAAGAACCACACGTGGCTAGTGGTTACTGTGCTGGACAGCACAGCTCTGGTGAGTCATGTTTTATTTTAACGTCCTCACATGCTTAATAAGAGCAACAAAAATAAAACTTGATGGAGCATCTGTTTACTTTGTGCTAGAGATGTCGCTGGGTGTTTACTACTCATGATTTGTAGCAACCTCGTGAGCTCCTGTTCTGCTGTGAGGAAGGCAAGGCCCAGGGAGTGTGGGTACCGTGGCCAAAGTCACAGAGCTGCCCCACGGGGCTTGCTCATTCTATATTGGCACAGGATCTAATTTCAGTTCAAACTGCGGCATCAGTTATTTTGTAGGATGTCACTCAATTTGGCTTTGTCTGATGTTTTCTTATGATTGAAGTTTTTTTTTCTTTTAAAAAAACATTTTTAATGGGAGGATAATTGCTTTACAATATTATATCGGCTTCCTCTGTACAAGAACATGCATCAGCCGTGTGTGTGTGTGTGTGTGTGTGTGTGTGCGCGCGCGCGCACGCTTACCCATAAGTATACAGAAAGCTCCCACCTCTTGAGCCTCCCTTCGCACCCCTCGAGGTCCTCAGAAAGCACAGGGCTGAGCTCCCTGCGCCGCACAGCTGCCTCCTGCTGGCTGTTGCATGTGGTAGTGTGTATATGTCAACGCTGCGCTTCTCATTGGCCCCACCATCTCCTTGCCCAGGATTAAAGTTTTATAGTCCTTCCATTACTCTAAAGTGAACCCCCGACCTGCTAGCAGAAACTGCTCCTCATCTCTTCTCTCCAGCCCCTCACAACCGCAAAACTTCTTTTTGTCTCTCTAAATTTCCTTATTCTAGAGATTTCACTTAAGTGGAATCGTATAGCACACTATGTGGTCTTTGAGACTGACTTCTTTAACATCTTCACATTGCATCCTGTTGAAGTATGTGCGAGTCCTTTTTTCCTTTGTATGGTTGAATAATGTTCCACCTTTTGTTTATTCAGTCATCAGTTACTAGAGACTTTGGTTGTTACCACTTTTTGGTTATTATGAGTAATGCTGCTATAAATGGTTTCACGAATTTTTGTGGGGCCATATGGTTTCATTTTGTTTGGGTGTTTGCCTGAGAGTGGAATTGCTGGTATTTAGCATTTCTAGGGTAGGGGTGGTTTCTCTTTTGATACATATGATTGGTTCCTCATTGTTTCTTAGGTTTCTGTCCACTAGGGAATTAGGGTTACAATGGAATGACATTCAAGATAACAACTATAGTGTGTCTGATAGTCTCCTTTAGTACCAGGTAAAAAATTTGTAAAAATAATCAATATTTATTTTCAGATTTCTGCACATGCCATTGAGATTTTAGAAAATGCATGACAAGGACTTCGTTGGTGGCATAGTGGATAAGAATCCACCTGCCAGTGCAGGGGACATGGGTTTGATCCCTGGTCTGGAAAGATTCCATATACACTGGAGCAACTGAGCCTGTGCTCTGGAGCCTGAGAGCCACAGCTCCTGAGAGCCCACGAGCCTGTGCTCCCCAACATGAGAAGCCACCACAGTGAGAAGCCTGTCCACCGCAGCTAGAAAGAACCCCAACTCCCGAAGCTAGAGAGAGCCCCCTCTCCTGAAGCTAGAGAGAGCCCCCACGCAGCAATAGAAACCCAATATAGCCATAAATAAATAGACCAGGGTGTACATGTCAAAAACTTTAAGTCTTATAAAAATTCATGATAGTCTTCCTTCTTATCTCTTTTTTCATGTTGAAAATATATAGTACGCATATATAGGCTGGTATTTATGTAAGTTGTAGTCTTAATGTCATGTGGACAACTGGAGTCTACAGATTGTTGGTAGAATAGCAGTTGAAGTAAGAATCTGCACTTTTGAGCATTCATGGTATCTGGGGGGAAGTTTGTGAACCCAAAGCAGTACAATAATCTCTGTTGGTTTATAGCATTTTCTAGGCATTATTATGTTTAGACCCTAAAGGGTTGGACTACATACCTCCCTACTGATCTGTCTGCAAGAAACAGCAGAATTTTAAAGCAGCATAACTTTTTTTTGGCTCAATAAATAGACATTTCTTGCTGAGATGACAGAAGCCTGAAACTACTCTTTAAAAATACACATAGTTTAACTCTGAATGTTGCCAGAAATGATCTTATGATGTACTTTCTGCAAAAATATTGCCCTCCATTACAGTACAGTTAGTTTTTTTTTTAATGTACTGGGATAAGAATCTCCACATCTATTTGTGATATTACTTTGATTTCCTGTGTTTCATCCAAATATTTTCTCGTATATATTTTCTCTCCTGGGTGCTGAGGAGGCTATGCCAGTGTGCACGTTGTTCCTGTCTTCAAGGAGCTTACGCGAATAATGATATAAAGCAGAAACGTGGAGAGGCTCCGAGAATGATTGAGAAGGCTGTGGAGAGTTCAGTCGTTCAGAAAGAGCTCAGCAGTCTAGGGGGCTTGGAGGGGCTGGAATCCTGGAGCTGCGGAATACGTGTGGATATAGATCTTTGGATTGACTTTTCCCCTCAAACATTTTATGTTTTTTAGGGGAGTTTTAGATTTACAATAAAATTGAGAGCTACAGAGATTTCCCAAATATACCCTTCCCTGTCCACACATAGCCTCCTCATTATAAGGATCACTCACCAGAGTGTAATATTTACATAAGTTATCAGAAACCTTGAATTGATTCTTTACAGTAAGAGTGTGCGAGTGTGCTAAGTCGCTTCAGTTGTGTTTGACTCTGCAACCCTATGGACTGCAGCCCGTGAGACTCTTCTGTCTGTGGGGACTCTCCGGGCAAGAATACTGGACTGGATTGCCCTTCCTTCTCCAGGGGGTCTTCCTGACCCAGGAACTGAACTCATGTCTCCTGTGGCTCCTGCATTGCAGGCAGATTCTTTACTACTAAGCCACTGGGGAAGTCCCTATAGTAAAAGTGTACCTTATTAATATGAACTCCAGTTAAGGACTTTTGAGAAAGTATTGTGTACGGATTGAATTTTAGATAGAATTTTCCAAGAAACTAATGGCCTCAGTGACATAAAGTGAATGTTTGATCCATCGGAATGTAATGGTTTAAAGAAGAGAAGAGAATGGTTTAGAGCACTCGGTAATGAAGGGCCTACACGTTAACATTCCAGCAGCATGTACTGAATCAGGAGGATGTGGAGAAAGAATAGTGTGATGGCTAAGACCATAGATGCAGACATCAGACTTTCTGGATTCAGACACGTTCTACTGCATACTAGCTCTGTGGCTTGGGCGAGTTAGTTAACCTCTCTGAGCCTCAGATTCTTCTGTAAGATGGGAATAACAATTTTGCTTACCATATAGCATTGCTGTGAGGATTGAATGTTAAATAGTTAGATCCATGTTTGGTGGCCAATATGCACCCACTCCAGTACTCTTGCCTGGCAAATCCCATGTACGGAAGAGCCTGGTGGACTGCAGTCCATGGGGTCGCTAAGAGTCGAACACGACTGAGCGACTTCACTTTCACTTTTCACTTTCATGCATCGGAGAAGGAAACGGCAGCCCACTCCAGTGTTCTTGCCTGGAGAATCCCAGGGACGGGGGAGCCTGGCGGGCTGCCGTCTATGGGGTCGTGCAGAGTCGGACACGACTGAAGCGAGTTAGCAGCAGACTTAGCAGCAGCAGCATTCACTCATTAGGGCTTCCCAGGTGGTGCTAGTGGTAAAAAAAAAACCTGCCTGCCAGTGCAGGAGACTGAGGTTTGATTCCTGGGTCAGGAACATCCCCTGCAAGGAATGGCAACCCACTCCAGTGTTCTTGCCTGGAGAATTCCACAGACAGAGGAGCCTGGTGGGCTGCTGGACCGTANAGCAGCAGCAGCATTCACTCATTAGGGCTTCCCAGGTGGTGCTAGTGGTAAAAAAAAAACCTGCCTGCCAGTGCAGGAGACTGAGGTTTGATTCCTGGGTCAGGAACATCCCCTGCAAGGAATGGCAACCCACTCCAGTGTTCTTGCCTGGAGAATTCCACAGACAGAGGAGCCTGGTGGGCTGCTGGACCGTAGGGTCACAAAGCATGAGACACAACTGAAGTGACTTAGCATGTATGCACACACTCAGTTTATTTTTTTAAATTTTATTTAGTTTTGACTGTGCTGGGTCTTCATTGCTGTGTGAGCTTTTCCCTAGTTTTGGTGAGTGGCGGGGGGAGGGGCAACTCTCTAGTTGTGGTGCGTGGGCTCCTCATTGAGTGGTTTCTTTCATTGCAGAGCATGGGCTCGAGGCTTGCTGGCTCAGTAATCGTGGCTTCTGGGTTCTAAGCGCAGGCTCAGTAGTTGTGGCATATGGGCTTAGTTGCTCTGCTGCATGTGGAATCTTCCAGAATCAGGGATCAAACTGGTGTCCCCTGCATTGCAAAGTGGACTCTTAACCACTGGGCCGGGAAGCCCCACATATTGACTGTTATTCATGTGTTCCTAGCTTGTGCTAAGTGCAGTGGAGAGAGATGAGAGAATTTCTGGGGTCAGAGGTCTTACGGACTAGCAGGTAAAATACCATGTATTGATATAGAATATATATATGCCTTCAATACAACACAGAAGAGCCAGGTGCGGGCTTTCTTTGTTGCGATTTAGCAACTAGCATCAATTCAGTGGACAATTCCAAAACCTAGTTTGAACCTCTTCAGATAACATAAAAGTAGTAAATTTTCTTATACCGTGCCCTGTGGTTTAGGCTTTTCCGTAAGTTCTGAGGACTTTCTCCTGGTTGGATGGATTTCCTAAGATTGGACTATCTGGCCCACTGGGGAAATGCACGGTAACTTTACCCTGACATCTCTGATGAATGTCCCAAGTAGGAGGAGATGCTCCTATTTCTTGAAGGTTTGGTTACAGTTCAGCTGCAAAGCAGTGGCTCCCGAGTCTAAGGAAGGAGAAACTGGCAAAAGCATGGAGCGAAGCCACTGCATGAGGTGACTTTAGCCTCATTAGTTGGCACGTAGTGATGGAACAGACGTTGTCCTGGGGTCATTTCCCAAGGATTCTGAAACCTTTCATGGTAGAGTGTGGAGAGACAGGTCAAGTAAGTCCTACGTCTGTATAGGAGTCCTGTGAAAAGGGCCAAGATTTGCCCACTGAGGTCTGTCTGCTTAAGGTGAAGTTAAGAAGCAGTATACTTTGCACACCGCCGTGTTGAAAATGGACAGCCAGCAGTATCGTGCTATATAGTGCAGGGAGGTCTGCTCAATGTCAGTGGCAGCCTGGGTGGGAAGGGAGTCTGGGGGAGAATGGATACCATACATGTATGGTGCATGTATGGCTGAGTCCATTCACTGTTCACCTGGAACTGTTACCTCATTGTTTGTTAATTGGCTCTACCCCAATACAAAATAAAAAGTGAAAAAAAGCAAGAACCAGTGTACTTTGCAAAATTTCTGCTGCCCAAAGGTGCTCGTGGCTGCTGCTGCTCTCTTTCTGGCTTAGTTGCTATTTTAGAAGTGTGCTGAGCCAGACCACTGCAGTACACAATGCCAGAGGACAATACTTATTAGGTAGTTTATGTAAAGTGTGCTCCCTGAAGTTGTGAGGGACACAGACTGCACAGCTGCTAAGGGCAGTCCTTGTCTTGAATTTGACTCTTACTTTTGTTCTCAGAACCTGTTGTCACAAGTCCTTTGGAATGTATCCTGGTCTTATGGATGCAATTGGACCTTCAGCTGGTTGGGGTGTTGAACTCTAAACACTCAGATAACCCACTTGCCTCCCCTGTCTGGTTTGATGTTAATCCAAACTCTCACTGTTGTTACCCAGGTTATTAGGACAGGTCTTATCACTCTTTAATCATTTGGTGACTGGTTTGAAGGAATGCAAACCCACGTGCACTAGGAACTTCACTAAGCATTCTTCACTTGCGAGCCTGATTTGTGTTCCTACAGCTGCAGTTGCTGGGATTGATCCTTCTGGAAGGTCTGCGGGGTTATAAATGTATTGATGGTTGTGTGTAAGAGGTTGCTGGTCTCCTGCAGCAAGGCAGGCCGTGCCTCCAGCTGCTCCAGGCGGGGTCTCAAGGACCTCTAGCAGCTGCCCTAGGAGTCTGCAAAGCCCACTCCTGCGTTACACCAGGATTAAATCTGCTGTTTGCTAGAGCTGTGTCTGGCAAGAGGCTTAGAACACTTCCAGGAAAGAAAAACAAAATTGTGTTTCAACAAAGGAGAAGGAAATGTTGGCAGTGATCTCTATGAGGTCACTTGAACTGGGACAAAAAGTTTGTGTTCTCTTTATTTTAGCCAGTTTTCTAGGTACTTCAGGGAATACTTTCAGCTTGTGATTCTAATTTAGAGAACTTAGGAAAGTGAAAAATAACTTTGGGGTGATTGGAACCAGGATAATACATTTTGCTTGTATAGGTTATAATGAATTTATATTTATTCATCAACTAATTCAGTGGTAAAGAATCTGCCTGCCAAAGCAGGAAACACAGGTTTGATCCCTGGGTCGGGAAGATCCCCTGGAGAAGGAAATGGAAACACACTCCAGTATTCTTGCCTGGGAAATCCCACGGACAGAGGAGCCTGGCGGGCTAGTCTTTGTTGGGGTCACAAAGAGTCGGACAGGACTAACGCAACTGAGTGAGCACACACGCACCAACACACGCGTGCGCGCACACCAACTAAGCAGATCCCTGCCCAGACTTCTTTCCTTTTTCCTTCCTTCTTTCCTTCCCTTCTTTCCCCCTCCACGTGTTTGGCAGTTAGGAGTGTGGGTGTTAAGCAAGCCTGGTTGATTTAAACCACATACAAGTTTAGAAGTTCTGGTATCATTTATCACAAGCTCTTTTTAAAAAATTAAATAGTTTACTTTTGGCTGTCCCGGGTCTTTGTCGCGGTGTATGGGCTTTCTCTAGTTGCGTTGAGTGGGGGCTCCTTTGCGTTTTGGTGGCCTCTCTTGTCGTGGAACACAGCGCTAGGCGGCAGGCTTTGGTAGTTGCGGCCCACAGGCTTAGTTGTGTTGAGTGGGGGGTCCTCTGCGTTTTGGTGGCATCTCTTGTCGTGGAACACAGATGCTAGGCGGCAGGCTTCAGTAGTTGCGGCCCATAGGCTTAGTTGCTCTGCGGCATGCAGGATCTTCTCGGACCAGGGATCAAGCTGGTGTCCCTTGCGTGGCAGGGAAGACTCTTAACCACTGAGCCACCAGGGCAGCCCTGTCACAAGCTCTTCTTTAAACAGATGTCAGAGCTGAGTCCCAAAGCGGCAGAACTGGTGGGTGGTGACAGAGTCTGAGCCAGCGCCCAGACCGCTCTGTGCCAGGGAGACCCACGTCCTGCTCAGTTCTCCCCAACTCAGGGGCCCTGGAGAAGCCAGAGACCTGCGGGGGTTATTCAGAGAGCCTCTCTGTGCAATTGAAGTGATGCTCATTTGAACACGTTATTGGAATGGTGTGGAATATGCTTATAAAGGCCCTGTCACTTACTGGAAGAGTGACCTTGGACAGTTAGTTTACCTCTGTGAGCTTCAGTTTCCTGAATCCATGCAAATGGATTCATCTCATGCCTCCGGCTCGGTTTGCTCATGTACTGAGTGGCTGTGTGCTCATGAGGTTATGATGGCTAGAGGAAATGGATGTGGAACTAGCCTTAGCACACAGGCGGCACGTGCTTTTGTTCTCTTTGCACTGAGTGGAATGTCTACACACACGCGCACACACACACACGCATTCACACTCTTAGGTGGAGTTCTGTTTCTCCCATGATTCCCCCTCCCCCATCACTCTCCAACATTCACAGATCTCTCTCTGTATAAACTATGACACACCTGCCCCAGTTTCTTTCACTTCATGTGTGTTGTCTTGAATTATTTAACATCGTTTGTCGTGTATCTGCTTTCTCTCTCTGAGAAAGAGCATTAAGAAAAGAGAAAAATAGAGCTTCCCTGGTGGCTCAGTGGTAAAGAGTCTGCCTGCCAGTGCAAGAGACGCAGGTTCAGTACCTGGTCCAGAAAGATCCCACATGCCGAGGAGCAGCTAAGCAGCTGTTGAGCCTTTGCTGGAGAGCCCACGTGCTATAGCTGCTGAAGCCCACGGGCTTTAGAGCTTGTGCTCTGCAACAGGAGCCGCCGCCGCAGTGAGAAGCCTGTGTACCTCAAGTAGACAGTAGCCCCGCTCTCCGTAACTGGAGAAAAGCCTGTGCAGCCAGGATGATCCAGCACAGCCAGCAAATAAATACAGTGAAGAAAAAGAAAAGAGGAAAGCATATAAATGCATATATATGGAGCCTAGAAAAATGGTTGGAGAAGGCAGTGGCACCCCACTCCAGTACTCTTGCCTGGGAAATCCCATGGAAGGAGGAGCCTGGTGGGCTGCAGTCCATGGGGTCACTGAGTCGGGCACGACTGAGCGACTTCACTTTCACTTTTCACTTTCATGCACTGGAGAAGGAAACGGCAACCCACTCCAGTGTTCTTGCCTGGAGAATCCCAGGGACGGGGGAGCCTGGTGGGCTGCCGTCTATGGGGTCGCACAGAGTCAGACACGACTGAAGTGACTTAGCAGCAGCAGCAGCAGAAAAATGGTATGATGAGCCTGTTTGGGGGGCAGGAATAGAGACGCAGATACAGGTAATGCACTTCTAGACAAAGAAGGGGAAGGAGAGGTGGGGACAAACTGAGAGAGTAGCATTGATGTGTATACACTATCACATGCAAAACCGATAGCTAGTGAGAAGCTGGTGTGCAATGAGGAGCCAGCCTCATGCCGTGTGATGACCTGGAGTCATGGGACGGGGTGGGGACACTCAAGAGGGAGCAGGCCTCATGACTGAGTCGCACTGTTGTACAGTAGAAACCAACACAACGTTGTAAAAGAATTCTCTTCCAATTAATAAAAGATTTGTGCTTATTTTGGATTACCCTCACCTGGTACTGAGTGTGTGAAAGGTGCTCAGGAAGGAAATGTTGGTGCTGATGGAACAGTTCATCCAAGTGCCTAGGAGTGGCTCATCTCCTGCCAGCGTGTTGGGGCCTGCCCTCTTCAGCCACTGTTTTCAGTCTCAGTATCTCTGTGTTAGATGAGGACCTTCTGCTTTTCATCTCCAGAAGCCACTGTTCCTTTGTGTCTCTTGTTCTAGTGTAAAAAAAAAAAAAAAAAGATATTCCCAGACATTGACTTGTTATGAGCAAAGTTTCTGCATAAGATTTTTGGCCATTGTCTTCTATTCAAAATGTCTCTCTAAAAACTTATTGCAACCTTTAGTCACCTTTAATCAAACAAAAACAAATTTCCATTGCTTTCCTGGTTCAGGAGNAAAAAAAAAAAAATAGAGATATTCCCAGACATTGACTTGTTATGAGCAAAGTTTCTGCATAAGATTTTTGGCCATTGTCTTCTATTCAGAATGTCTCTCTAAAAACTTATTGCAACCTTTAGTCACCTTTAATCAAACAAAAACAAATTTCCATTGCTTTCCTGGTTCAGGAGATCTTTGGTAATGCACGCATTTTATAGTACCTTTTCTCTGCAGAATAGAAATTGCTTTCTAAAAAAATTTTGAGTTTTTACAGTTATAGAGTCTGAAACCAGTGGAGAAGGTATTTACATTCTCAATCTGGAGTGCTTTTAAATATAGTATTTTCTAATACTTTTATTGTAACACATTTTTGCATTTTACTTCCCGCATTTTGCTTGAAAACTTTCTGAATGCATCTTCCCTGAGTATTGCTTAAAATTATATTGTTGTTAATAGTATTTAAGGAGCATTCATTCATCCAGTATGTATTATAGGGGTTGCACAGAGTCGGACACGACTGAAGCGACTTAGCAGCAGCAACAGCAGCAGCATGGCAGGTACTATGCTAGATTCTGGGAATATAATAGTGAATGACACAAAGTTGTTTTTAGCCTTTGAGGAATTTACAATATGGTGGAAAGCAGGAAAAAAAAATAGCCTTCAAATGAAGTAAATGGTAAGGAAGAATTAAAGTCAGCCGAAGTTGCATAACTGTACTATTAATAGTACTGAAATTAACGGATATTTTAAAAAAATGTTCAAGATGTGATGAACTATGAAAATAGGTCAAGACGAATATACCCCCCTCCCACCACTGCGGTGATTGTTTATACTTTTGCAAGGACTTTTATAAATTACCTCTAAACTTTATGCGGCCTAGAACCTGAAGGATCTTAGACATTATCCTGTGGCCAGCTGACATCTACAATAAATGTAACCCCTTGGAGCAGAGTGTTTGCACTTCAGTGTGAAGCAAATAATGGAAAGGAAGAGCAACTTTCAATGAAACACAAGCCTGGGAAATGCCATGGACCGAGGAGCCTGGTGGGCTACAGTCCATGGTGTTGCAAAGGGCTGGACTCCTTAGCGACGAAGTCACCGCCATAAGGCACAAGACAACCGGGAGAGACCAGGTGACTTTTCTGTTTCCATCAGAAAATGGGTCACTCCACATTGAGGTGAAATTTTTGGTGCCTTTTACTCTGTGCTAGATTTATCTGATAATTATAATACTGAACAGCCAGTCACTCTCCTGGCTAAAGCGTGAGCAAGTAATTTCTCCTCGTTCCTTTTGTTTCTTCATAGCTTGATGATCTTTTGAAAGCTGTGTACACATCCAGTGTAAAAAGTTTTCTTGCACTTTTTTGAAAGAGATAAGGAGGAGTGACTATTCAGACTGAGTTAACTAAAGGAAAAGTCAACAGAACTTCATACTTTTGATAAGGTTTATCGATCAAAATGATTTATGGCCTTTATCTGTTATTAGACATTACCTACAGGGTTCAGATGGATAGCGCACCGCAAGATCACAGAAATATTGAGTCTGCTCTGGGTTGAGATAAATTGTAAGGATCTGAAGATTGAAGCTAGTTGAAGGGGGACTTCCCTGGTGGTCCAGTGGCTCAGATTCCTCACTCCCACTGCAGGGGCCTGGGTTTGATCCCTGGTCAGGGAACTAGATTCCACATTCCACAACTGAGATCTCTCTCATGTGCAGCCAAATAAGTAAAAAAGAACTATTTTAAAAAACAATGAATAAAATAAAGCTAGTTGAAGGAGTTCTACTCTGGGTGGAGGTGGAGGGCATTCTGCTAAATCTCAGTTGATCAGCTCAGCCTTACCTTGGAATCCTACATTTTTTCACTCGTGGAAAAAGAACCTGAAGTCACGTTTTACTTAGACAAAGTCAAGATTCAACTGCAGTAATTCCTTGCTGCATTTTGTGTAATTATATCCCCCAGATGCCTGGAAAATCTATTTGCTTCNAAGGTGGAGGGGATTCTGCTAAATCTCAGTTGATCAGCTCAGCCTTACCTTGGAATCCTGCATTTTTTTACTTGTGGAAAAAGAACCTGAAGTCACGTTTTACTTAGACAAAGTCAAGATTCAACTGCAGTAATTACTTGCTGCATTTTGTGTAATTATATCCCCCAGATGCCTGGAAAATCTATTTGCTTCTTCTGTTTAATTGGTNGAGGTGGAGGGCATTCTGCTAAATCTCAGTTGATCAGCTCAGCCTTACCTTGGAATCCTACATTTTTTCACTCGTGGAAAAAGAACCTGAAGTCACGTTTTACTTAGACAAAGTCAAGATTCAACTGCAGTAATTCCTTGCTGCATTTTGTGTAATTATATCCCCCAGATGCCTGGAAAATCTATTTGCTTCTTCTGTTTAATTGGTGGGTATTGTTTTTATTGTTAATGATCCTGTGTTATGTATTTAATTTGGTAAACTGCTTAAATTTTTTTGGATGAAATTTAAGTCATTATGCAAAGTGAAGTGAAAGTGAAAGTGTTCGTTGGTCAGTTGTATCCGACTCTTTGTGACCCCCCTGGACTATAGCCCTTAAGGCTCCTCTGTCCATGGAGTTCTCCAGGCAAGAATATTGAAGTGGGTAGCCATTCCCTTCTCCAGGTCAGTTTAAACATATTTAATAAAAATACAATCAGGCAGCATAGCCCACACTTCATCAATGTTAATGTGCAAAGTGCAGGGTGGTTGGGATGCTTTCTCTATTTGGAAGGCTCATTTAAGGGGTGCTGTTATTTTTTTATCTCTAGCTGAGTATATCCCTGCAAAAATTCAGGCTCAGTATTGCCAGCTCTATGAGAATATCAAGGAACTCAAGAAATCCAGACTTTATGTTAAATCACTAGATGTTTAAATGCTCTTAATTATTATCATTTATTTATTTTAAGAGCACAATGGATGGTAGACAAACCAGTGAAAATGCAAATCCCCAGCCACACAGTAAGGGGACTGACTTTAACCTCAGCTGCAGTCAGGGTCAAAAATTGAAAGTGCAACATGGGAAACGACTGGCGAGAACAGCTTTTAAGTAATGAAGGGAAATTCTTTCAAGTGGCAGCATATCCTCGAAGCTTTCTCTTCTTTCTAGAAATCCAAGCGTCAGAGAGAAAGAATGAGAGGGAGCGAGAGAATTTGAGAGAGGTATGTTCCATGTTTGCAGTATAGGAGAATAACACATTTAAAATGTTTTGCATTTGCACCCAGTAGTAGTAGGATGAGTTAGAAAGAAGACGTAAGTGGGTTGGGCCTATGCTGAAGTTTGAGTAACTGTCAGTGTGGACTGGGGAATTGCTTCACCTGGCAAATCACCTTTTTCGTTTTTGTTTTAAATTTCGTTTATTTATATTTGGCTCCCGGGCTGGTTGCTCTGCAGGCTTTCTCTAGTTGCAGCGGCTGGGGGCTGTTCTTTGTTGCGGTGTGTGGACTGCTCATTGCTGTGGCTTTTCTTGTTGCGCAGCGCGGGCCCTAGGCTGCATGGGCTTCAGTAGTCCCAGCACATGGGCTCAGAAATCGCGGCTCTCGGCTGTAGAGCACAGGCTCAGTAGTTGTGACGCATGGGCTTAGTTGCTCCTCGGAATGTGGGATATTCCTGGACCAGGATCGAGCCTGTGTCTCCTGCATAGGCAAGTGGATTCTTAGCATTGAGCCTCAAGAAAGCCTGCAAATCAGTTTTCATATAGATATGTGACTTAACCAGAACAAATCACCATGCTTCAGGGTAAATGCATCTGTATCTGGAGACACAAAAAGAATTGCAGGTTTGACCACATCCTTCCTGTCTAGTCATTCAGCGACTTTCCACTGCTTACACGTTAACCATACTAGCCTAGCGGAGTCCTTCCCGACCTGGCCCCTGCCTGCCTCTTCAGCCTCATCTTCTGCCAGCCGCCTTCCCTCATGTATTCCTGCTTCCCAGAATAGGGGACTAATCTCAGTTCCCAAATGCTTTTTGCTTTTGCATCCCTGCACTTGTTATTCCCTTTGTCTGGAATATAATGTTGCCTGATTAGCTTCTGTGGTTTCCAGACTCAGCTTAAGTATCTTTTCTTAAGCAAATACTTGCTTATCTCTAAACCAGCATTTCATAAGCTCAAGTCAGAGCTTAAGAAAACAGAGAAAATTGTATTTACATCAAGCTGTTGAAGTGATTCTGACTCTCTGCCAGTGTTGCACGATAAGCTGAATAAATAAATGGAAGGCTTCCTCAGTGGCTCAGATGGTAAAGAATCTGCCTGCAATGTTGGAGACATGGGTTTGATCCCTGGGTCAGGAAGATCCCTTGGAGAATGGAATGGCGATCCACTCCAGTATTCGTGCCTGGAGAATTCCATGGACAGAGGAGCTTGGCAGGCCACAGTCCATGGGGTTGCAGAGAGTCGGACACTGCTGAGCAACTAACACACCATAAACAAATGGATTGACATGAGCTTCCCAAATGAGGCATGTGGTGGCTCCTTTTGAATGGCTCACCTTGTGCTCGTGAGCATAGTTGCAAGTCAGAATATTGTTTGAGTCAGTGTTGCTCAAACTTATTTGACAATGGAACACTGTTCTTTGAGAACGTCTGTTAAAGTCTTGAGGGAAGGCTGGTTTGAGAACATAGTTTGGGGACAGTCTTGCCTTAAAACATGGTTTTGCTTAATATGAAGAAATATCTTAGAAAAGAATGTCTCTGGAATGATAGAGGGACCGAATGGATTTTGTCCATTTCTTTGAATGGACTTCACAACTGCGTTTCAGTTATTTCCATATTTGCATCATTTTTAGTGCGGACTCCTTATTGAAGCCATGGCTTCCCTGATAGTCACACAGTCCAACCACAAGAAATACAAATTTGCATCACAATCTTAATAATGTTTTATTTGAAAAATTTCAAACAGACACAGAAGTAGAGAGAAGAGTGTGTTAATCCATATATGCTTATTACCGAGATTTAACAGTTATTAAAACTTTGCTTTATTTTTCCTTGATTGTCTATCCTCCTTTTTTGCTGAACTGTTTTAAGGCATATCCAAGACGTCATATGATTTCATTCTTTTACTTTTTCAGTGTATCTTTATTAAAGTGGACATTGCTTATATTACTTGCAATAATAATGTTGCACTTATCAAAATTATGGTTATTTTTTGGGAATGTCTGTTACCCAGTTCACGTTCTAACTTTGAAAAATATTGAAATATAGTTCATGTAACATAAAAGTTAGCCTTTAAATAGACAATTCAGTGGTTTGTAGGATATTATAAAACATAGGCAACCATCACTCCTATTTTCAGCATCTTTTTATCACCCCCCAAAGAAACCCATCCTCAGCAATCGCTCCCCATTTTCTCCTCCCTCCGCTAATCTAATTCCTGTCTCTAGATTTTGCCTGTTCCGGGCCGTATCTGGTCTTTTATGACTGGCTTCTTTCTTTTAGCTGAATGTTTTCAAAGCTCATTCACATTTTAGCAGCTTTGGTGCATTATTCCTTTCTATGGCCGAGTTATGTCCCATGGTATATGGATGTTAGATTTTGTTTAAATGTTGCTGGACATTTGGGATGCTCCCACGTTTTGTCTGTTTGGAACACATCATTGTGAACATTCATGCACATTTTTGTGTTGATATATGTTTACATTTCTTGTGTGTATATCCCTAAGAGTGGAATGGGTTAGGTCACCTGGTAACTCTATATGTAACTTTTTGAGGAATGGCCAAGCTGTTTTCAAAGCGATGGCAATGTTTTCCATTCCCAGCGTCAACTTTTGAGAATTCTGATTGCTCCGCATCCTCACCTTTACCTGCTACTGATTGTCTCTGAGATTTAGCTGTCTTAGTGGGTGTGCCGTGCTATCTCATTGTGATTTTGATTTGTATAATCAATTATAAATATATAATTCATATATAGAAATTATATATTATAAATATATACTATATAATTTATAAATTATAAATATATAATATATAACCAATTATATTTCCCTAATGACAAATATTAAGAACCTTTTCATTTGTGTATTATCCATTTATATTTCTTCTTTGGAAAAATACTTGCTCAAATCCTTCCCTAGCTTTTAAGTAGGTTATTTGTTTTTTTTACTGTTGAATTGCAAGAGTTCTTTGTGTATTCTGAATACCAGGGCCTTGTCAGATATATTAGTTGCAGGTATTTAAATCTCATTCTTCATATTATCTTTTCACTTTCTTGATGGTATCCTTTGAATCACAAAAAAATTTCAAATTTTGATCAGGTCCAATTTACCTGTTTTTTGCTTCTGGTTTTGGTGTTATAGCTAAGAAACCATTGTCTAATCCAAGATCATATAGATTTATGTCTATTTTTTTTTGTGAGAGTTTTATGACTTTAGCATTTATTTAGGCCTTTGATGCATTTCAAGCTCATTTTTTGTGTGTATGATATAAGGAAGGGGCCACACTCTTAAAAGTGAAATTTCAGCTTCAGCCTTCAGGTTGACCTGGAAAGACTTGTTTTCCTTCTGCCTGCATGTCCTTGTGGACCCCACGCCACATCCCAACTCCTCCATCCTTGGCAAATCAGGACACAATTTATTAGAATTTCTTTGTGTATTAGGGAGCAGTGTTATCAGAGTATGAGAGGACAAAGTCTTCATTACAAATCTGGTTACATTTAATTAAGCAAACAAGCACGCTATGATAGACATCTGGTGTTTTCGTCTTCCTCCTGTTTGGTTTGTTTGTTCTTGCCTTCCTTGCTTAGTCACTGTCGCCTTCGCCTCTTTGTGACCCTGTGGACCACAGCCCTCCAGGCTCCTCTGTTCATGGAATTCTCTGGGCAAGAACACTGGAGAGGGTTGCCATTCCATCCTCCAGGACATCTTCCCAGCCCAGGGATCGAACCCAGGTCTCCCACATTGCAGGCGGATTCTTTACTGACTGAGCCCCCAGGGAAGCCCTTTGCCTTCCTTGACTACTCCATTTTTCTGTAATTGGCACGTGGTTTGTGGAGTCAGCTTCCCACATTCCCTGTCTATAAGCTGACCTTATAGTACACACGCCTGCTTGAGGAGTGGGCAAATTATGCTGACTTGGCCAATGAGAATTTAATATCTGGAGCCACAGTGATTGGTTCAGAGATGTACTGCTAAGTTGCTTCAGTCTGACTCTGTGTGACCCCATAGATGGCAGCCCACCAGGCTCCCCTGTCCCTGGGGTTCTCCAGGCAAGAACACTGGAGTGGGTTGCCATTTCCTTCTCAGAGATGTACATAGAACCAAAAAAGGATCAAGAGAGATGTATGTGGAATTAGTGGGAAGGTAAGCAGCTGTAGCCTGGAAGTCCTGCTGTCTTAATGTCAGAAAGGGGTACATTACCTTCAGTTGCTCAGTCGTGTCTGACTTTTTGAGACTTCATGGACTGCAGCATGCCAGGCCTCCCTGTCCATCACCAGCTCCTGGAGTTTACGCAAACTCATGTTCATTGAGTTGGTGATGCCATCCAACGATCTCATCCTCTGTCATCCCCTTCTCCTCCTGCCTTAAATCTTTCTCAGCATCAGGGTCTTTTCAAATGAGTTAGTTCTTCGCATCAGGTGGCCGAAGTACTGGAGTTTCAACTTTAGCATCAGTCCTTCCAATGAATATTCAGGACTGATTTCCTTCAGGATTGAGTGCTTTGATCTCGTTGCAGTTCAAGGGACTCTCAAGAGTCTTCTCCAACACCACAGTTCAAAAGCATCAATTTTTCAGTGCTCAGCTTTCTTTATAGTCCAACTCTTGTATTCATACATGACTACTGGAAAAACCATAGCCTTGACTAGATGGATCTTTGTTGCCAACGTAGTCTTTCGTTTTTAACATGCTGTCTAGGTTGGTCATAGGTTTTTTTCCAAGGAGCAAGTATCTTCTAGTTTCTTGGCTGCAATCACCATCTGCAGTGATTTTCGAGCCCCCGCAAAATAAAGTTTCTCACTGTTTCCATTGTTTCCTCATCTATTTGCCATGGAGTGATGGGACCAGATTCCATGATCTTAGTTTTCTGAATGTTAAGCTTTAAGTCAGCTTTTTCACTCTCCTCTTTCAGTTTCATCAAAAGGTTCCCCAGTTCTTTGCAGAAAGGGGTATCTGTCTGTTAATTAAACCAACATGTTGTATGGTAGCAACCAACACAATGTTGTAAAACAGTTATCCTCCAATAAAAAAGCAAGCGATATGAGGAGAGGTGAGTTGAGAGATGGGTTCTTACTGTCCACTCAACAGCAGGACCCAGCTTTCCCTGAAGTTTAGACTATTTCTGGACCTTCTGAATGCATCAGATACACAGATATTCCTTTTTCGATTCACAGCTGAGAGAGCTGTGGTTCTGCCGCAGATAGACTGATGGAAGCTGAAGCCACAGGATGTAGAAAATGCTTTGTGCCTTTTTGGACTTGACAACCCAGAAGGGAAACCAAGAGAGAGAAGGAAAGAAATGTGTGACAATTGCATGAGTAGACATCTGAATAAAATGGGTGAACAGCACAACTGCTGGGGAGGGAGCTGGAAAAAGTCTCCAAAAAGATAATTACTCATCTGGGGTTGAGAAATGAATTGGCGTTCACTAACTTGCTTTGCAAACAACAGAACCCATTCTTCCACCACGGCTTACAGAAATCATTTCCATTATGTGTGGAAGGACACTTTGTTACGCTCTACCAGTGGCATGGCACCGACTGTGAGACGGCCCATACCATAGCACCTTTCTAATGGCCATGGAGAGAAGCTGGGAACTGAAGTACCAGGTTGTTAGAAAATTCATAATGTGGGAAGTGGCATTAAGGTTTTGAGAGCCTTACTATATTTTACTTAGTGCATTAAAAAAGCCCCAACCTTTCCTTTTGGTTACACGGTTTCCGTCCCTTTGCACAGACTCTTGCTAGTGGCAGCACGTCGGGGGTCCTCTGGCTGTAGCGCGGTTCTGATCGCGCTGCTTCTCCTGTTGCAGAGCATAGGTTGCGGCGCGGTTTCAGTGGTTGTGACGCTCGGGCTTAGTTGCTCCACAGCATCTGGAATCTTCCTGACCCAGGGACTGAACCTGTTTCTCTTGCATTGGCAGGCGGATTCTTACCCACTGTACCACCAGGGAAGTCCTATTCAGTGTAGTTTCGAGATAAAGGCCCTGTATAGTATTGTGCTTTGTGTTGTTTTAACCCTATAGACTTAGGATCATTCAGTCCAACTCTTTCATTTCACTGAGAAAAGAAATTATATCCCCTCTAGAGTGTACCCAAAGTCACACAGCAGGGAAGGAACTATAATCCTGATTTTTTTTTACTCTTAGTTTAGTCTTTCTTCTGTTTCATATCTTTTATTGAGGCGTCTGCTGAAGGAAAAAAAAAATCACTTTCTTAAGAACAAAAGCTGGTAAGACTTGCAGTAAAATTCTTGAGCAAAAAGTAAAGAATAGGGCAGGATTTTATGGGGATGAGCCTTTTGTTTAGCAGATTGCCAGCTGGGTGATTTCTTCATTCTGAGTTTGGTACCCAGACTCCACTGGAATGGCTGGATGGCTGCCACTTTTCATCCAGATGGTGCTCCCACTGTCTGTTAAATCAGGCGGGAAACTGTGGTCCTTACGCAGAGTCTCTTCGCACCTATTTCCAGCACACAGGATTCCCAGCATACTGAAATTGACATCAGGCAATTATTAGCAGTCTCATGTTCTTTTTTTTCTCTCGGGAGATGATTTTTTTAATCCTCTTTACTGAACCATCTTCTCCCCTCTGCAACTTGCGTAATAAGAAGGTTATACAGACCCAGTGTAGCTTCAAAAAAGATGATCAGAGATTAGCATAAAACTATTAAGACGCAAGCAGACAAAATAAAGAAAAATTAGAATTATTTTTTCTTCAGAAAAGTTGATGCTAATGTTTGCTCCTTTCTGCTGGGCTCTCAGGGGTTCCCAGGTGGCACAGTGGTAAAGAATCCACCTACCAATGCAGAAGACTTGGGTTCAGTCCCTGGGTCGGGAAGATCTCCTGGAGGAGGAAATGGCAACCCACTCCAGTATTCTTGCCTGGAGAATCCCATGGACAGAGGAGCCTGGCGGGCTACAGTCCACGGGGTCGCAAAGAGTCAGACATGACAGATTCTACACACAACTGACTCTCAGAATCTTTGTATAGAATAGGCTCAGAAGAGGAAATCTATGTGATAGTTGTTTCATTTAGACAGCAAGCCCATATTTTCTTATTTTGTGTGTGTCTGGGGTGGCTGAATAGGGGGCCGCTGATGGAGTCCGGGGAGACAGGGTGATAATGCTCTTCTTTCTCTCTCCTGTAGCACACTTTGGTATTTAGCCACTGACTGTTGTTTCATGTCTTTGCTGATGCGCAGTGGAAGTGTTTCTAATGAGTTTCCCACTATTGCAGTTATGAAACTTGCCTCACACGTGGAAAGTTCCTTTGGCACATTTCCTAGTAGTATGTCAAAAGAAAAGTGAAATTAACATGACACGCACTCACTACATGTTTGCTGTCTAAAACAGGATGACACAGAAAGACAAATGTGTTTAAGCTAACTGCAAATTATTCTGTTCTCTTTGATGTCCAGGAACCATTTGCTAGAGCTTGGGGAATAGAATAGCTTGTCAGTTACACTTACTGTTGGATGTAGTTTGTCTTGGCAGATAAGAGAACTGGGAGAAAAATATAACTTTTGAAATTGCTTGGACCTAGTGTAGAAGGGAAACTGGAAAAGATGAAGTCTGAGTGAAGCTGGGAGAGAAGAGTATAGGCATACAGAATATAGGAATGTAGAAAATTATATATATATATATATTTTTTTTAGTAATAGCTGTATTGAGTATAATTCACATACCATGCAACTCAACCATTTAAAGTTTTTCAGTGGTTTTTAGTATATTCACTGAATTGCGCAAACAATACCATTGTCAATCTTAGACCATTGAGTCACCTCAAAAAAAAAAAAACCCTCATGGAATAAATTGAGAGAGTAACGTTGAAACATTCATTACCACGTGTAAAACAGATAACTGGGGCAGGTGGGGGGGTTGCTGTCTATAACACAGGAAGGCTCAGGAGGGAAGGGATGTATGTATACTGCTGCTGCTAAGTCACTTCAGTCGTGTCTGACTCTGTGAGACCCCACAGACGGCAGCCCACCAGGCTCCCCATCCCTGGGATTCTCCAGGCAAGAACACTGGAGTGGGTTGCCATTGCCTTCTCCAACGCGTAAAGCTGATTCACATTGTTGAATGGCAGAAACCAGCACAACGTTGTAGAGCAATTATCCTCCAATTAAAAATTAAAAAAAAAAGAAAAAAAGAAACCTTGTATGCTTTGCCTATTGCAGTCCCCCAGCCGTAAGCAGTTATTGTTTTCCTTTCTCTGTGTATGGGTTTCCCTACTCTGGACACGTTTGTATTAATGGGATCGTAACATTGCAATATGTGGCCTTTTGTTTCTGGCTTCTTTCATTTAGAATAAAGTTTGCAGGATCCTTCTGTGCTGCAGCAGACCTCAGTGTCATATTGATTTCTATGACAGAGTAGTATTTCATGCTGTGGATATATCATATTTTGCTTATCCACTCATCAGTTGACCCATAGTTGTAATGTGTTCACCTTTTGGCTGTGAGGGATAATGCTGCTATAAGCATTTGTTTATACATTTTATTTTTATACAGATGTAATACACAGGTCAGTGGGAAATTATTCTCTTACTAACTAAGATGTCAGAAGATGTAGTTTTAATACTAGTTAATGTTTTATAATGTAAAACCTGTGTATTTATTTATAAGGAGTAGATAAAAAATTCAGAAGTCTGATTTTAGTTTCGTTATGGAGCTGGAACTTTTTAAGCTGGTTCCGTTTTAAGGAGTTATTAAACTGTTCCCGCAGACACATCACTATCCAGGATATTGGTTCTCACACTCTTATCTGCCTAAGGGGTAGGACCTTCTCCATCAGGCGCTGGAGCTGGCTCCGTGCTACCGATGCTTCGTAGCAAGGAGACGCCGTTAGTAGAAGAAACTAGCATACGGATAGATTTCAGTATGTTGGGTAGCATTGTGGGGAGCCGTTACTGGAGAAGGAAGAGGAATGATGGCTTCACACCCAGAAGGGTCGGGGAAGACTGCATTTCACAGATGTGGTCACATTCACATCTGAGTTTTCCAAAAACGAATTAGCACCTTTCTCTTTGCCACCATATAAAATAGCTTGAATTTTTGCTCACTGCTTTTTGGTACCATCATAATCACTATCATTTAGCACTCAGTGTGTTTTCTTTTTTATTAGGGCGACAAAATAAAATGAATCATGTNCTGAGTTTTCCAAAAACGAATTAGCACCTTTCTCTTTGCCACCATATAAAATAGCTTGAATTTTTGCTCACTGCTTTTTGGTACCATCATAATCACTATCATTTAGCACTCAGTGTGTTTTCTTTTTTATTAGGGCGACAAAATAAAATGAATCATGTTCACATAACAAACTACCAAACCTTGTCCATTGTACAAAATTAAAATTTCTTTCTCTGTGGAGTTACATTATTTCTACTTTCTTCTGAGCTATTTTATATTTGTATTAACATTTTGACAAGCTTTTTTTTTTTATCAATTTATTGAACAGAAAACTTGGTTATTAATGAAGTAGAATAGGGGTAACTTTATATGGAAAGATGACGTTCTTAGCACTGAGATCATACATTTTANTTACATTATTTCTACTTTCTTCTGAGCTATTTTATATTTGTATTAACATTTTGACAAGCTTTTTTTTTTTAATCAATTTATTGAACAGAAAACTTGGTTATTAATGAAGTAGAATAGGGGTAACTTTATATGGAAAGATGACGTTCTTAGCACTGAGATCATACATTTTACTAGAGTTTAAAATTAATACAAATGTTTTCTTAGGTCTTTCTCAGCATATTTTTGCTACACAAATAGTATTTTGAAGTCTAGGTTAGTTTTTAAAGAATGATTATTGTCTTACTTAAAAGTGTTGTGAAAACTACTTATTTTGTTATATTAGAAGCTATGGAATTTGAAAGAAACTCTTAAAATTGTTTAGTCCGTTGCCCAGAGACAAAATAGATGGTGCTTATTAACAAGATTTTCCCTAGAGGTCTTCGAATTTCAGCATGACAATGCTTCCAATACATATCGTTGCACTGAGAATAATCTGTATGTGAATAACCACAAGTTCATCTTTTATAAAATCACAAAGTTATAAATATTAGGCCTTATTCGTTATGTAACACTTCCTTACTTTGCTTTCATGGTTACTTCCGATTGCACTGATAAAATGATGAAATACTGTAATTGATATTTTTTAACTATTCTGACATCCACTAAATTTATATCAGAGTTAAAACTTATTGTTACGTGGATATTTAAGAATCTAATAAACTGAATTAACTTGTTTATAACTTGTTTAAGCAGCATCCACATACATGCTGCTTATTGCTTTTATAGAATGTTCAATCACGCTGATTGCATTGAAATGAGTGCTTTGTTATGAAAATACTTTTTTGACATTTAGGCATTTAAATGAAGTTGGCTGTTTTGACCCCTAGTTCCATGGTGAGATAGCCTATTGTTCATAATGAAGGGGGATATAAAGTTGCGAGGAAGTTTTGAATTAGTCTTATGAAAAGGCTGCTTCCAAAGATGGAACAGCATTTTTAAGAATGCAGTTAACTATAGCAAGAACATTAATACAGCCTCTGAAACAAAGCCATATATTAATTATTGGGCTATGGGCCCACCAGGTAACAGTCATGAGGGAGACCTCTGACTGGTGGAGGTGGCTGGGGATCACTTGGTGGGATTGTCAGAGTTTGGATCGGTGGTTTCAGCCTGAACAAATCATACCGGTCTAGAGAGAGCCTTGGAGAAGGACGTGGCTGCCCACTCCAGTAATCTTGCCTGGGAAATCCCATGGACAGAGGAGCCTGGTGGGATGTAGTCCATGTGGTCTCAAGAATTGGATATGACATAACGACTGAATCACCACCACCAGAGAGAGCGTAGACATAGCTAGAGAAAAACGATCAGTTAGTAAAGGTGGGACCTCAGATTCCTCTAGAATTCCTACAGATTTAGATGTGTTCAAGGTGAGAAGAGAAATGAACTGTTGAGTAACCTCAGCAGCTTAGTGGCTTCCATAATTATACTTGGAAATGGGGAGGTAGGACACATTTAAACTTTTAGACTTTTTTTTAGATTTAGATATTTAAGGGCTGGTTCTCTTCTCAGAGGGCTAAGAAAATATAAAATGCATAATTATGGTTTGTGTAAGGATACTTTTCCAAAACGTTTTGTCTAGGCAGTTTTGGAAATGGTGGGTAGAAACCGCAGTGACATGCTTGCCTCCCCTCCGGAAGTGCCAGCTCCTCCTACCCTGCACTCTGGCAGCTCCAGGCTCTTGGGACGGGCGGAGACCCTTCCCTGCACTCCCCAGTCTGGCTGAGAAACCAAGCCAGGCATTTCCCTTCTCTTGCCTCTCCTTCCCTGCCTGGATGGGGCACACCACCCTGGTCAGAAGGTAGAATCCAGCCCTGACCATCTGGGATTTATTTTGATATTTGGTGTAAAAGGGGCTTCCTTGGTGGCTCAATGGTAGAAATTCTGCCTGCCAATGAAGGAGACATGGGTTCA
>SJYA01005091.1:4244-14890 GCA_006410615.1 Neotragus moschatus
CAGAAAAACATCTATTTCTGCTTTATTGACTATGCCAAAGCCTTTGACTGTGTGGATCACACTAAACTGTGGAAAATTCTGAGACAGATGGGAATACCAAACCACCTGACCTGCCTTTTGAGAAATCTGTATGCAGGTCAGGAAGCAACAGTTAGAACTGGACATGGAACAACAGGCTGGTTCCAAATAGGAAAAGAAGTATGTAGAGGCTGTATACTGTCACCCTGCTTATTTCACTTTTATGCAGAGTACATCATGAGAAACACGGGACTGGAAGAAACACAAGCTGGAATCAAGATTGCTTGGAGAAATATCAATAACCTCAGATATTCAGATGACACCACCCTTATGGCAGAAAGTGAAGAGGAACTAAAGAGCCTCTTGATGAAAGTGAAAGAGGAGAGTGAAAAAGTTGACTTAAAGCTCAACATTCAGAAGAGAAGATCATGGCATCCAGTCCCATGACTTCATGGGAAATAGATGGGAAAACAGTGGAAACAGTGTCAGACTTTATTTTTCTTGGCTCCAAAATCACTGCAGATGGTGGCTGCAGCTGTGAAATCAAAAGACACCTACTCCTTGGAAGAAAAGTTATGACCAACCTAGACAGCATATTCAAAATCAGAGACATTATTTTGCCGCCTAAGGTCCATCTAGTCAAGGCTATGGTTTTTCCAGTAGTCATGTATGGATGTGAGAGTTGGATTGTGAAGAAGGCTGAGCACCAAAGAATTAATGCTTTTGAAGTGTGGTGTTGGATAAGACTCTTGAGAACCCCTTGGTCTCCAAGGAGATCCAACCATTCCATCCTGAGGGAGATCAACCCTGGGATTTCTTTGGAAGGAATGATGCTAAAGCTGAAGCTCCAGTACTTTGGCCACCTAATGCGAAGCATTGATTCATTGGAAAAGACTCTGTTGCTGGAAGGTATTGGGAGCAGGAAGAGAAGGGGACGACCGAGGATGAGATGGCTGGATGGCATCACTGACTCGATGGGCGTGAGTCTGAGTGAACTCTGGGAGTTGGTGATGGACAGGGAGGCCTGGAGTGCTGCAATTCATAGGGTCGCAAAGAGTCCGGTACGACTGAGCGACTGAACTGAACTGGAAATTTTTATTTAAAATAACAGATAATAATCATATTAGGAACAGAAAATCAAAGTGCATTTGCAAAATTTGGTGGGGGGAGACAAATTCTGCTAGTGAGCAAGTCAACTTTTGAAAGCTGATTATGCCCTTTGGGAGATGAGTAAATTGGTTTTCCTATACATTCTTAGTGCAATTCAGACAGTATTAAATGTTTTTGAAACTACATAACTTACTTCTAAAATGTCATAATATACTGGAAGAACTGCCTTAATTGCTAAAACTACTTTTGCCTTTACTAAACCATCTAGCATTCAGTAATTCTAAGGAAAAGTTCTTATTGTATGTCTTGATTGTTATACTTTTGTGGAAATGAAGTTATTAACCATTTAGAAAATTTGCATCAGACTTATCACCATTAATAATAGAACAGGAATAAAAAATATTTCTCCCTACCTCTTCTTCCTTTAGCATCTCCCATTTCATACTTTGAAAATAAAACCATTGTTAAACTGAACAAAAACCACCTATATTTCCCCCTACTTCAGCCCCACCTAGTGAAAGGTAACATGTTTAAGACTGCTTTTTTAAATCTCAATATAAAACATTCAATGAAATTTTTTAAACATAATGTATGAAAATTAATCATGCCTTGTCATTTTAAATAGCTGTTATCATTTTTATTTCTACGAAATTAATAAAATTTATAGATATGGAATTCCCTGGTTGCCCAGTGGTTAAGAATTTGCCTTGCAATGCAGGGGATGTGAGCTTGATCTCTTGTTGGGACACCAAGATCTCACATGCCATGGGGCAACTAAACCAGCACAACTAAACCAGCAACCAACCTACTCATTATAGGAATAAAGATACAGCAAAAAAAAGAAAGAAAGAAAGAAAGATGGATGAAAGTAAAGTGAAACGCAAAAATAAAGAGAAGAAGGAAAAAAGTATTTCAGTTGCAAAACTCAACATAGCTGTTCATGAGACAAATCAACATCAAAGAATGGAATAAAAATTAATAGCACAAAAGACTTTAGAGCTATGGTTTTTCCTGTGGTCATGTATGGATGTGAGAGTTGGACTGTGAGGAAGGCTGAGCACCAAAGAATTGATGCTTTTGAACTGTGGTGTTGGAGAAGACTCTTGAGAGTCCCTTGGACGGCAAGGAGATGCAACCAATCCACTGTGAAGGAGATCAGCCCTGGGTGTTCTTTGGAAGGAATGATGCTAAAGCTGAAACTCCAGTACTTTGGCCACCTCATGCAAAGTGTTGAATCATAGGAAAAGATTCTGATACTGGGAGGGATTGGGGGCAGGAGGAGAAGGGGACGACAGAGGATGAGATGGCTGGATGGCATCACTGACTTGATGGATGTGAGTCTGAGTGAACTCCGGGAGCTGGTG
The DNA here is from genome assembly GCA_006410615.1 of Neotragus moschatus. NCBI lineage: Eukaryota > Metazoa > Chordata > Mammalia > Artiodactyla > Bovidae > Neotragus > Neotragus moschatus. The sequence goes on from SJYA01005091.1 coordinate 6,737, forward strand.
ATGGACAGGGAGGCCTGGCGTGATGCGATTCATGGGGTTGCAAAGAGTTGGACACGACTGAGTGACTGAACTGAACTGTATATATATATATATGAAATAAGATATACATACTTTATTATGAATGCTTAATTTCATTCTTAGTAAATTCTAGTCATAATTTCATTCATATATCATGTGTATTGCTCTTCTTTAACATTTCTCTTGCACTTTACTTACTTAAGGTTCTACATAAGAAACTTGAAAAATTATTGGTTGCATCTTGCAGTACTATTAAATTTCTGGTTTTAAATACCATCCCATTAAAATCAAGATCATTCAACAATGAAAGAAGAGTCTTTTCAACAATTGGTTCTAAGACAACTAGATATTCCCAGGCCAAAGAATGAAGTCAGACTTATGCCTTGCAACATACATAAAAATTATTTAAATGGATTAAAGATATAAATTTGAAATCTGACACTATAAAACTCTTAGGAGAAAATAGGTGTAAACTTTCTAATTTTGGATTAGGGAATGAATTTTTTTAATATAACACCAATAGTGTTTTTTTTGTTTCTTATAAACAAAAAAAATTGACGAATCAGTCTTCATAAAATTTAAATCATTTTGCCTCAAAAGACATTCACTGTCAAGAAAGTGTAAAGACAAGTCACAAAAATGGGGAAAAAATATTTGCAAATCATGCTTCTGTCAAGAATCTAATATCCAGACTATATAAGGAGACCTTATGTTGACAGTTAAAAACAAAAAATCCAAGTTAAAATGGTCAAAATACCCAAGTAAACATTTTGAATAGACAAAAAGGTATATAAATGGTCAATAAACATGTGAAAAGCTCATATTATTAGTCACTAGGTAAACACAAGTTAAAATCATAATTAAATACTACTTTACACCTACTAGGATAAATATAATTTCAAAAAATAATAAGTATTGATGAAGATAAGAAAAAATTGGAACCCTCCATATATTGCCAATGGGAATGGAAAATGGTGCAGTTGCTGTGAAAATAGTCTAGTGGCTACTCAAAAATTGAAAATGGAATTACCATATGACCCAGCAATTCTACTCTTAAGTATATACCCAAAAGATTTGAAATCAAGAACTCAAGCAAATATTTGTACAAAAATATTCATAGTAGTGCTATTCACAATAACCAAAAGGTGGGAACAACTCATAGGTACATCAAAGAATAACTGGAAAAACAAAATGTTGTAATTTACATACAATAAAGTATTATTTAGACATAAAAAAAAATGAAGTACTTACACATACTACAACTGGGATAGACATTAAAAAAAACTACGTTAAATGAAAGAAACACAAAAGGTCATGCATGCAATTCCATTTATATTAAATATTCAGAATAGATAAATTAATAGAAATAGAAAGTAGACTGTTGGTAACCAGGGGTTGGGGTGTAAAGAATAGAGAATATTTAGAAAGGTAATGTGTTTTTTCTTCAGATTGTACCAATATTTTAGAATTAGATAGAAGTTGTTATACATTATTGTGAATGTACTAAATGTCAATAAATTCCACAGTGTCTTGTATTTACAGAGTATAATTTGCACTCTTTTTATTAAACTTAACCCTTAAATATATTGTTCTTTTAGATGATATTGTACCTTGAGTTGGTTTCTTTATTTCATTATTGAACTGTTTATTAATGTACAGGGAAACAATTGATCTTTGCATGTTGATCTTGTTCCCAGCAGATTTGTGAAAGTCTTTTATTCAGTTCACTCACTCAATCATATCACTCTTTGCTACCCCATGGACTGCAGCACACCAGGCTTCCCTGTCCATCACCAGCTCCAAGAGCTTGTTCAAACTCATGCCCATCAAGTTGGTGATGCCATCCTACCATCTCATCCTCTGCCTTCAATCTTTCCCAGCATCAGGGTCTTTTCAAATGAGTCAGTTCTTCCCATCAGGTGACCAAAGTACTGGACCTTCAGCTTCAGCATCAGTCCTTTCGATGAATATTCAGGACTGATTTCCTTTAAGACTGACAGGTTGGATCTCCTTGCAGTCCAAGGGACTCAAGAGTCTTCTCCAACAGCACAGTTAAAAAGCATCAATTCTTTGGCATTCAGCCTTCTTTATGGTCCAACTCTGACATCCATGCATGACTACTGGAAAAATCATAGTTTTGACTAGATGGACCTTTGTTGGGAAAGTAATGTGTCTACTTTTTAATATGTTGTCTAGGTTGGTCATAGCTTTTTCTGCCAAGGAGCAAGTGTCTTTTAATTTCATGGCTACAGTCACCATCGGCAGTGATTAAGGAGCCCAAGAAAATAGTCTGTCATTGTTTTCATCATTTCCCCATCTATTTGTCATGAAGTAATAAGACCAGATGCCTTGATCTTTGTTTTTTGAATGTTGAGCTTTAAGTCAGCTTTTTAACTCACCTCTTCACTCTCTCTTCTTCATTAAGTGGCTCTTTAGTTCCTCTTTACTTTCGGCCACAAGAATGGTGTCATCTGCAAATCTGAGGTTATTGCTATTTCTTCTGGCAATCTTGATTCCAGCTTCAGCTTTAACCAGCCCGGCATTTTTCATGATGTACTCTATGTATAAGTTAAGTAAGCAAGGTGACAATACACACCCTTGACATCCTCCTTTCCCAATTTGGAACTAGTCCATTGTTCCATGTCTGATTCTAACTGTTGCTCCTTGACCTCCATACAGTTTTCATAGGAGGCAGGTCAGGTGGTCTGGTATTCCCATCTCTTGAAGAATGTTTCACAATTTGTTGTGATCCACACTGTCAAAGGTTTGACATAGTCAATAAAGTAGAAGTAGATATTTTTCTGGAACTCCCTTGATTTCTCCATGATCCAATAAATGTTGGCTATCTGATCTCCAGTTCCTCTGCTTTTCTAAACCCACACACCACCATGGTGATCTGGGTCTGGTTATTTCATTCTCATTTGGATTGAGCTTGAAATGCTTGCACTGAACTTTAAAGTACAATTTAGAAATAAAATTAAATGAAAAATATCCTTTCAAAATGCAAAGTGATGGTGAGACCCTGCTTTGGGGAGAGATTGTTCTGGGCATAGAGTAGCAGTGTGACTTAGCACTTCCACAGCTCCTTAATCTTCCTCACCCATCTCTGGAGAAAGTCTAAGAGCTTAAAGGAATCTACCATTTTCACCCTTTAGATAAGCTGGCACAAAACCTTTGTTCAAGTGACACCTTGCCTCTGCAAAAAACAGAAGAGAAGCTATGCTTACAGAATTGCAAAGCAACCAAATTTTCTGTAAGGAAAAAAAGATCCTTGGGTAGACGGCCAGATGAGTTAAAATTCCATCCTACACAAGTAAGATGCTGAAGTTTACCAGCATCATCATGTACTCTGAAGGTTAAAAATTGGCGGGAGGGGGCATCTATTCCAGGAGTTTTAAAATAAATGTTGTGAAGTTATCTTCTCAGAGTCATTGGGCTGATAACTGACAGGATTATTTTTTAAAAATCTGATTGAAGGTTGCAGTCACAGAATTATATATATTTGTTTTAAATACTTACAATATTATACATGCATGTATGGTAATTTACCTTGCTTTAAAAAAATGTTTATTTATTTTTGGCTGTGCTTGGCCTTTGTTGCTTTGCATGAGCTTTCTCTAGTTATAGTGAGTACCTCCCATCAGGGAGTCTCAACAAGCGTCTTATCCTTACCCATCAGACTGCAGAGAGAATGAAAACCACAGTCACTGTGGCTAATCAAACTGATCACATGGACCACAGTCTTGTCTAATTCAATGAAACTATGAGCCATGCTGTGTAGGGCCATCTAAGACAGACGGGTCATGGTGCAGAGTTCTGACAAAGCATAGTTCCCTAGAGAAGGGAATGGAAAACCACTTCAGTATTCCTGCCTTGAGAACCTCACGAACAGTATGAAAAGGCAAAAAGATACAACACTGAAAGATCAACTCCCCAGGTCAGTAGGTGCCCAATATTCTATTGGAGAAGAGTGGACAAATAGCTCCAGAAAGAAAGAAGAGACAGAGCCAAAGGAAAAACAACACCCATTGTGGATGTGACTGGTGATGGAAGTAAAGTTCAATGCTGTAAAGAACAATATTGCATAGGAAAGTGGAATGTTAGGTCCTTGAATCAAAGTAAATTTGACATGGTCAAACAGGAGATGGCAAGAACCAACATCGACATTTTAGGAATCAGTGAGCTACAAAGGACCAGAATGGGTGAATTTAATTTGGATGACCATTATATCTACTACTGTGGGCAAGAACTCTTAGAATAAATGAAGTAGCCCTCATAGTTAACAAAGAGTCTGAATTGCAGTACTTGGGTGCAACCACAAAAACAACAGAATGATCTAGGTTTGTTTCCAAGGCAAACCATTCAATATCACAGTAAATTGAAGTCTATACCCCAACCACTGATTCCCAAGAAGCTGAAGTTGACCAATTCTATGAAGATCTATTATTATGAAAAGTGGGGTACAGAAGTCTGCAATTATTGCTTTTTAAAAAAATATTTGTTTATTTATTTGGCTCCACTGAATCTACGTCATGGCACGTGGGATCTTTGATCTTTTAACTGAGGCACATGGGATCTAGTTCCCTGACCAGGAATTGAACTCAGGGCCCTGCATGGGAAGCACGGAGTCTTATCCACTAGACCACCAGGGGAGTCCCTTGAATTATCATTTAATTGTTTTTTTTTCTCCCTTCACTTCAGTTAGTTTTATTTCATGTACTTTTTTGCACTATTATTAAGTGTATATGGATTTCCCAGGTAGCGCAGATCGTAAAGAATCTGCCTGCAGTACTGGAGACCTGGCTTTGATCCTTAGGCTGGGACGATCCCCTGGAGAAGGGAATAGACTCCATTATTCTTGCCTGAAGAATTCCATGGACAGAGGAGCCTTGGGGGCTACAGTTCATGGGTCACAAAGTCAGACAAAACTGAGTGATTAACACACACAAAACTGTACATGTGTTTATAATTTTTATAATGGTCTATAGTCCTTCTAGATTTTTTGTGGCTATTTGCAAATATATATATTCCCATCATTTTACTTTCAAAGCATTTGCATCTTTGAACATAAAGTGTTCCTCTTAAAAGTAGCATATGTCAATTCAGTCCAGTAGCTCACTCATGTCTGACTGTTTGGGACCCCATGGACTGCAACATGCCAGGCCTCTCTGTCCATCACCAACTCGCAGGAGTTTGCTAAAACTCATGTCCATTGAGTTGGTAATGATATCCAACCATCTCATCCTCTGTCTCATCCTCCACTTCTCCTCCCACCTTCAATCTTTCCCAGCATCAGGGTCATTTCAAATGAATCAGTTCTTCATATCATGTGGCCAAAGTATTGGAGTTTCAGCTTCAGGATCAGTCTTTCCAATGCATATTCAGGAGTGATTTCCTTTAGGATGGACTGGTTATATCTCCTGGCTGTCCAAGGAAAGCTGAAGACTCTTCTCCAACACCACAGTTTAAAACCATCAATTCTTCGGCACTCGGCTTTCTATTCCAACTCTCACATCCATATGTAACTACTGAAGAGCCATAGTTTGACTAGACGGACCTTTGTTGGCAAAGTAATGTCTCTGCTTTTTAATCAGCTGTCTAGATTGGTCATAAATTTTCTTCCAAGGTGTAAGCATTGTTGTTGTTGTTTTAAATTCATGGCTGCAATCACCATTTGCAGTGATTTTGGATCTCCCCCCCACAAAAAATATAATAAAATCTGTCACTGCTTCCACTGTTTCCCCATCTATTTGCCATGAAGTGATGTGATCAGATGCCATGATCTTAGTTATATGAATGTTGAGTCTTAAGCCAAATATTTCAATCTCCTCTTTCACTCCATCAAGAAGCTCTTTAGTTCTTCAGTTTCTGCCATGAGGGTGGTGTTATCTGCATATCTGAGGTTACTGATATTTCTCCTGGCAATTTTGATGCCAGTTTGTGCCTCATCCAGTGCAGCATTTCTCATGATGTACTCTGCATGTAAGTTAAATAAGCAAGATGACAATACACAGCCTTGACCTACTCCTTTCCCAATTGAAACCAGCCTATTGTTCCATGGCCAGTTTTAACTGTTGCTTCCTAACCTACATACAGATTTCTCAAGAGGCAGGTCAGTTGGTCTGGTATTCCCATCTCTTGAAGAATGTTCCACAGTTTGCTGTGATCTACACAGTCGATGGCTTTGACGTAGTCAATAAAGAAGTAGACGTTTTTCTGGAACTCTCTTGCTTTTTCAATGACCTAACAGATGTTGGCAATTTGATTTCTGGTTCCTCCACCTTTTCTAAATTCAACTTGAACATCAGGAAGTTCACGATTCACATACTGTTGAAGCCTCGCTTGGAGAGTTTTAAGCATTACTTTCCTCGCATGTGAGATGAGTGCAATGTGTGGTAGTCTGAACATTCTTTGGCATTGCTTTTCTTTGAGATTGGAATGAAAACTGACCTTTTCCAGTCCTGTGGCCACTGCTGAGTTTTCCAAATTTGCTGGCAGATTGAATGCATCATCCTTTAGGATTTGAAATAGCTCAACTGGAATTTCATCACCTCCACTAGCTTTGTTCATAGTGATGCTTCCTAAGGCCCCCTTGACTTCGCATTCCAGGATATCTGGCTATAGATGAGTGATCATAGCATTGTGGTTATATGTGTAGTGAAGATATTTTTTGTATAATTCTTCTGTATATTCTTGCCACCTCTTCTTAATATCTTCTGCTTCTGTTAGGTCCATACCATTTCTGTCTTTTAATGTGCCCATCTTTGCATGTAAAGTTCCCTTGGGATCTCTAATTTTTTTTTGAAGAGATTTCTAGTCTTTCCAATTCTATTGTTTTCCTCTATTTCTTTGCATTGATCACTGGGGAAGGCTTCCTTATCACTCCTTGCTATTCTTTGAAACTCTGCATTCAAATGGGTATATCTTTCCTTTTTTCCTTTGCCTTTTGCTTCTCTTGTTTTCATAGCTGTTTGTAAGGCCTCCTCAGACAACCATTTTGGCTTTTGCATTTCTTTTTCTTGGGGATGGTCTTAATCACTGCCTCCTGTGCAATGTCATGAACCTGCATCCATAGTTCTTCAGACACTCTGTCTATAAGATTGAATCCCTTGAATCTATCTGTCACTTCCACTGTATAATCGTAAGGGATTTGATTTAGGTCATACCTGAATGGTCTAGTTGTTTTCTACTTTCTTCATTTTAAGTCTGAATTTGCCATTAAGAAGTTCATGATCTGAGCAACCATCAGCTTCCAGTTTTCTTTTTGCTGACTGTATAGGGCTTCTCCATCTTTGGCTGCAAAGAATAATATCAATCTGATTTTGGTATTGACTATCTGGTGATGTCCATGTGTAGAGTCTTCTCTTGGGTTATTGGAAGAGGGTGTTTGCTATGACCAGTGTGTTCTCTTGGTAAAACTCAGTTAGCTTTTGTCTTGCTTCATCCTATATCCCAAGGCCAAATTTGCTCATTACTCCAGGTATTTCTTGACTTCCTACTTTTGCATTCCAGTCCCGTATAATGAAAAGGACATCTTTTTTTGGTGTTAGTTCTAAAAGATCTTGTAGGTCTTCATAGAACCGTTCAACTTCAGCATCTTCAGCATTACTGGTCGGGGCATAGACTTGGATTACCATGATATTGAATGGTTTGCCTTGGAAACGAACAGAGAACATTCTGTCATTTTTGAGATTGCATCCAAAAACTGCATTTTGGACTCTTGTTGACTATAATGGCTACTCCATTTCTTCTAAGGGATTCCTGCCCACAATAGTAGGTATAATGATCATCTGAGTTAAATTCACCCATTCCAGTCCATTTTAGTTTGTTAATTCTTAAAATGTTGATGTTCACTCTTGCCATCTCCTGCTTGACCGCTTCCAATTTGCCTTGATTCATGGACCTAATTTTCCAGGTTCTTATGCAATATTGCTCTTTACAGCATTGGGCTTTACTTCCATCATCAGCCACATCCACAGCTGGGTGTTGTTTTTGCTTTGACTCCATCTCTTCATTCTTTCTGGAGTTAGTTCTCCACTGATCTCAATGAAGATCATTGCAGCATAAGTAGTTCGATTTAATTTTTTAGTCCAGTCTGTGGATCTCTGCCTTCTGATTGTATCATTTAGTCCATTC
>SJYA01005092.1:0-51125 GCA_006410615.1 Neotragus moschatus
CTCCCTTCCCCCTCCTCCCGTCTTCCTCCTCCCTCCTCCTACCCCCCTCCTCCCTTCCCCTTCCCCCTCCTCCCTTCTCCCTCTTCCTCCTGCTTCACAGCCCCAGCTGGGTTTGTCATGCATCCATGAGACTCATAGACTCCCTCGGGCACAAAGGTCCTTCATCTGCAGGCAGAAACACACGTGAGCCCGCCGGGTTGCAGTGAGCTTCCTCAGGACCCACAAGACCTATGGATGGAGCAAAGGGAGACGTTCCCAGCAAGGGGGCCACGGCGGCCAGCGAGTGTTACGGGACAAGAAGCGGGGGTCCTGCAGGGACAGAGAGGAGGGGGCACGCTGACCAGGGTGCGGGCGCCTCCCCACCACAGGGCCCGGCCCACTCACCCCAGCTTCCAGGTCGCTCCCAAACGGACAGCTTTGTCCTCTGCCCTGAAACAGGGAGACCCTCGGGGAATTTACCAGGACCTGCTGAAATTCGCCTGTAGGAGCAGTGACTGTTTCCAGCTGGATCTTGGGCTTCTGATCTAAGCGTTTCCCGAGTGCCCCGTTCCCTGCGAGACAGCCCGTGCCGGCCCCGGGGGCCTCATGTTCCATCTGGATGGAGACCATCTCCGCGGAGGGCCCTGCCTGTGGGGCCAGTCGTCCCTGTAAGAGGGGCATCCTGACTGTGAGGCCGTGGAGCAGTGCCTAGTGCCCAGTGGCTTATGGACATCCTGGAGCTACCCACGACTTCGGCCACTTCGCTTGAAATCAGACACTCCATTCTGGTGAAGGGGCTCGGGGTCACGCAGGGATCGGAATGTTCCAGCAGCCAGTTCCAAGGTACTGGAAGGAGAGCAGGAGGCAGGGCTCCCTGGGGAGGCTGAGCTCGGGGAGGGTTGTGCTCAGCCAGCCAGTTAGCGAGCTCCTTCCCGAGGACGTTTCCTCATTTACAGGATTTCCCTTCCGAAGGTCCCTGGCTGCAGCTGCCCAGGGCGCCCCATCACGTCTCCCTCCCTAGTACTTGGCTTTCTGGGTCGGGGGTGGGGGGCAGGAGCATGCGGGGGTGTCCCTGCGTTTTAAACACCATCACAGGACCCTGGGGACACTGGCTGGTCTCCTTCCTGGAGGACCCGGTCCCCGCCATTTTCAGCAGACATGGCACATTCTAAAGGCCTGTGGTGGCAGGCCCTCTTTCTGCCGGTCGCGAGAACACGTTAAATGCAATTTGCTACTTGCCTTTAGCGTCTTAGTCCATCAGGAGAGCATTAATTGATGGCATGAGGGCCGTTGCCCGCCCTGGTGCCTGGGAGGGGCGTCTTCGGGGAATTCTCGGAGATACAGCATTCCTGTGGCTTTCCTATTGCTGTGTCAGATGAGATGCTCTAAGAACAAGAACAACTGGGGACTCTGTTCCTCCAAGTGCGGTTTCCAGCCCTTCTGGTTCATGCCTTCGGTGAAAACAATTAACTTTTGTATATTTCAGGATGCAGGCAGGACCTTGTGGAAATCTTATTTAATTATGTGCTATATTAATGTTATATTGATTATGTTACTGCCTGTAAATCCAGTTGCTTAATAAAGCTGCAGTCATTTTGCAATAAAGTTGTGTTTGCAGTCAATTAACGGGTGTCTGGGGGCAGACAGCTATGTGCAGGGGGGCGTTGGCGGGAAGAAAAGTCGTCCCAGGGCTAACCAGAGGAGCCGGCAGAGAACATCGGTCATTTATGCACACGGAGGAATGTATGTAGGTAAGTATGTGTACACAGTTGGGTGAAGTCCAGAGGAAAGGCATATACCCCGTGCACTTATTTTTAGCACAGGGGTCTGGGGACTTGTGAACGGCCGTCTGTATGGGCGGACTCTCCAGGCGCTGGGGCAGCGTCTGTAGGTGGAGCAGGGTAACGCTTGGTTTAAAGACTCCAAGTGGCCGATAACCGCCAATGTTGGGACCACGTGAAGGCAGGGGAGCAAAGCGTGGTTTTGTTGCTCATCACACTCACTTCCACGTCAGAGGAGCACATCCCCGAGTTCGCAGGAAATGCCACAGCCCCTCTGAAGATCACATCTGCCATAAATGCCACTCGGCATGTGGGCCGGCTTTTATCTCTCCAGCAGAGACTGCACGCCATGGTTTTCACATCTGATGCTAAACTCAGGTCCCTACAGAATAAGGAACAGCCATTTCTTTCTTTCTCATCTCTAGAGATGTGTCCAACATGGGTGTCCTCAAAACAGAATAGGAACTGAATATTGAAGCTTTACAAATTTTTTTTTAATAATACACCATAGCAAATGAAAGATGAGCCATTCCTCAATTCAGAGAGACTAATGGATCCTTCCTATCGGTGAACGTTCCCTGTCAATCAAATAGTGAGGCTTAGGCAATCTTATTTGGGGCAGGCCAATGGTACTATCGTGACGATGTGTCTTTGACCCCAAGGGTAGCATCTGTGTGTATTCAGTTGCTAAGCTGTGTCTGATTCTTCACGACCCCGTGGACTGCAGCCAGCCAGGCTCCTCTGTCCATGGGATTTCCCAGGTAAGAACACTGGAGTGGGCTACCATTTCCTTCTCCATGGGGTCTTCCTGACCCACGGGACAGAATCCAAGTCTCACACATTGCAGGCAGATTCGGTACTGTCTGAGCCAGCATGGGGCCCCAAGGCTTCCATCGAAGAGGGTATAATCCTGTGATCTTTCAGTGAAGGGCATGTCGGTGACCAGCTTCCTGTCACAGGTGGATCCCCAAGGACCCAAGTCTGGGGGTGACCAATGCTCCCTGACTCCAGCTTCAGCTCCTGTCAGTGGCAAACAGCTTTTACCCACAAGGGAGAATGTAGTGTTTCCTCCAAAGCTCGGTGGGTCCTGCCAATGATTTTTTCCTGTGGGCTCGTCTGTGCCTGGGATCTGGTTTACCTGCCACTCCTCACTGTGAGCCTGGCCCACACCAGTCCTCGACTGCAGGCAGATAACCATCCCCAGGGGCTCCAGGGGGGCATCCGGGTTAGATGGTTTCTCACTGTCTGTATTCCAGATGGCAGTTCACTGCCAAATTTCCAAACATCCTTAGTAGAGAAAGAACTCTCCACCTCAAACCAAACTCAGCATCTCTGAGGCTGCTGTCCTTTCGGCTCTGAGGACCACAGGGTGATGAGGGAGTCTGCGGTTCTGTGAAAGGTGCTGAGGTGTGGAACAAAGCCCTCGAGCCAACCAACCGCCCTCGAAGGTGTTGGCAGCCTCCTTCATCTTAGCGTGAGTCAGAGTTAGCTCTGGGACGGCTGGAGACTGAAGTGGGTTTTTATTCTCTTGAGAACAAACGTGGGAAGAAGGCAGCCAGCGTGGGAGTGGGGTGCGTGCCTAAGATGGGCTGGGGAGCAGAAATGGAATTCTTGGGGGCAGAGGCCCAGCCTTTCTCAGGTCAGAGGGGCCCATGCACTAGGAGGAATCGCGACGCCTGGAGTTAGGGCGGCTGCTACGCCGAGTGCTCCTGGGCCCGGCCCCTGCCGGGAGCCTTGTCTGTTACCACCAAAGCCAGACACTTGCACAGAATCACCTATGGTCCTAAGAGGGAGAGGCATATAGACATATGCACCTCCCCAGGAAGGTGGCAAGGGGACCCTCTGTCCCCACCTTGGACAGGGACACACGCCCATCACCCAGCTGGGCGGGGAGTCTGGGAGCTGCCCAGCTTCGTGGCAGGCAGACGGCTACCTTGCAGTCCCAGGAAGGTGCAAAACGTCGTCACGTGTCCACTGCAGCCCACCGTGGATGGGAGCGCGGACCAGCGGGAAGGACACACGGAAATCACACGCACGTCACACGGGGGTGGGGCCAGGATGGGCAGCACCTCTGGTGAGATTTTGGGAAAGGAGAAGGAGCTTCCCACTCCATGTGCTCCTTGGACGTGAAAAGCGACCTCCGGAGAACACGCTGAGACCCGAGAGTGCGCTTCCTCAGGGGCCACCTTACCTGGACCCCACTGGAGGCGTGTCCTAAGGGGGTCTCTCTCCACCTGTAGTGGGATTCTCCCAGTGAGTGTGGCCAGGCCCCCTCTGTCCCCAAACCTGAAATGTGTCAGCAGGCTCACGTCTCAGATAAAAGCCCCCAGTGGCATCGCTCAGTTTCTAAATTGAAGTGAACAAGTTAACGTTTTGGCTCTGAAATGAATTTTTTAAAAGAGTTTTTGCAAAAGATTAAGCAGCACAGGGTCACTGAGCAGCCTGGAGAACGTCTTCTTGCCCCTTATTTTTACGATGGGGCCCCGTTCCCTTCAGGACAAGCATCAGGCGCCCACTAGGACCAGTGCAGCCATCAGGATGGGTGCAGAGAGGTGGCCGATGGTCCTGGGCTGGGCAGTGAACCCACAGGGCAACAGGCACGCCAGGGCTGACTGCTTTAGGATGTCATGTTTGATGCCAAGGTAATCATAATTTCCTTTAAAACATCTATCTTTTCCACTTCTCTCCCTCATTGCATTCGCTCTGAAAGTCCTTCTCTGTGTGAGTTTTCTCATCATTGGCACTTGTGGTTACTGTTCACTCGACAGTCACAACAGAACGTGAGTTGAGAGTTTGAAAGCATGTTGCCATGGGCTTCGGAGCCCAGGCTGGGCTGTGACTTTCACCTGCTCACCGCCTCCGTGACGTCGTAGGTTAGGACTGGACAACAGGTGTCATTTAGAACTGTGGGCTTGCGCTTGTTTTTCTTTCTCACGAGTGCAAAGCACGGACTAACCCCGAGGCACAAAATTCACATGCGTGAAGTGCACACACACGCACGCTCACACAAACATTTATGACTCAAAAAGATTTTACGAAAGTACGCTTACCATCGCCGGGCAGCACACTATTTTCCATCCTCTTCTGTTTCAGATGCTGACTTCCACTGGGTCAGTTTGTGCCATGATCTGTATCCCGGCAAACAGCGATGACCTTACCTCCCAACAGGTAAAACGAGGCTAGAACAGGAGCCTCAGTGATCACACCAGTTGGCGTGTTTTTTCTACCACAGGAAGACATTCAAGCAGAAGATGAGCTGAGATGCTAGGGGCATTTCCTCTCCCTGGAATCGTGCTCTAGGGCAGGGTGTCTGGGCTTGGTGCTACCCAAGACCCGGGGCCCTCCACCTGTCTGCTTTGCCTCCTGGGTGAGTGGGTACGGAGGACACGTCCCTCCAGGGTCACGGGAAGCCTCAGAATTTCCAGGGACCCGACGCCTGGGACGTCACCCTGCATGGAAAATGGAGGTGCCCTCCTGACGTCTGGAGTTTTGAAGAGCAAGCCCAAGGCCAGGTTGGTCCAGGCTGGCCCAGACTGGACCCGTGTCTGTAGGCTGTCACAGAGCCCACCAGGCAAGCCTCTTGTTCCTGAACTCCTGCGGTGGCACCAGGGCTCTCTGTGCACGTAGCCAGTGAGCCGGCGGTCGCGGTGGGGGCCGGTGGAGTGACGGAGGAGACAGTGACCCTCAGTTTCTGTGCTTTATGCCCATTGTCCGCAGGACCCCGTGAGGCTGGTGGGACAGGACGTCTTCGGGCCTCTCAGCAAGAGTTTGGACTTACGGGGATCCCACTTGCTTCCGGAAATCTAGCCACCCGACCAGGGACACGTGAGAAGCAAGGAAGAATGCGCTTGGGGTTGAGGCTGCTGCGGGGGTCCCCAGAACCTGGGGCCGCCACCGTGTGCCCCCGCAACGTGGAAGCCCAGCGTGCAGAGTGTGCCTCCTTGGGGATCCACGCGCCATGGACATGGCCACTTCAACCTCCTTCCTCCCCAAGCTCAGTACCCGCCCTCCCTGCTGGCCCCTAACCCCAAGCGCTAAGCCCAGCCCTGAACCCCGAGCCTGGGAGCTGGCCTGCGGCCTGTGGCCCTGTGCCGAGGCCGGATGGAGGCTCCCTGCCTGCCAGGGCTCCAGTGCTCACCCGCTGTCTCAAGGCAGCTCTTCTGTGAATGGCTAGATTTTTTCTTTTTCTGTGTTATCTGGTTTGTTTAGTTTCCTCTCTCTCCTGGATGATTTTCATCTGCGTGTAGACGTCTTCTAATGTCTCCTTTCTGAAATGTAAATAAATACCTTGCTGTCTCAGACCTACTGGGTCTTCGTTTAAAAATCTTCAAAACCGATGCCAACCGGGGTTTGCTTTCCACTTCTGTTCTCCGGCCTGAGTTCCCCAGAACTGGGCTGCGTCCCTCCCCTCTCCCCGTGGCCTGCTCCCGCCAAGCCCACCGAGGCCCCCACTTCTGCAGACCCACACACAGGTGCTCTTCTCCATCCCCCCTTTCCAGCCTCCGCCCGCAGGCCCAGCCAACAGCCCACGTGCTGCGAGCTGAGAGCGCTCTGCCTTTGGGTTCTGAAACGGCTGCCTTTCCCGTCGGCCCTTCCTGCTCACTGGCCATCTCTTCCAATCAATTCCACTGGCTCCTCCCAACTGGGATGGCCCTCGGGTCAACTTCCTGTCCAGCTACAGCTCTCCAGGCACCCTGGTCCACCTGATGGCTCAGTGCACAGATGACCCCGAGTAGAACCCGTGGCCCAGCCTCACTCACTCACTCATATCTGCCGTGTCTCTGCGGGGTGTCTGGCCGACATTCCTAACCCAGAGCATCCAGGGGAGTCGCTGAGCGCCTCCTTCTCCAAACGCCCCCCACCCTGCCTCCCCTCTGAAGTGAACAGGGCACCGTCTCCCCAGTGCTCAGCTAAAAGCCAAGAGGCTGCTTCTTTCCTGCACCCTGTAGCCTGTCCATCAGCATGTCCTTCTGGCCCTGGCCCAGCAGGTCCAGCATGTCCAACCTGTCTGCCTAATGCCTCGTCTGGCCCTTTGCTCACTGACCACCCTGGTCCCATCCACCATCTGCTCTTACCTGGGTCACTGGACAAGCCATTTGACCTCCCGTCTAGCTGTTGGATGGTAAAGGCTGCCGGGAGGGCTTTTAAAAATGAGAAGTCGTATCACCTTATCCCGTCATCTTGAGCTCCCCAGGGCCGTCACTTGGTGAAACCTAAACAAGACAGTACACACAAGCACACACACACTTTGCATCCGGGTTTACAAGACACAGCATGAAAAGCTCAGTTCATAACGGGGGGGAGAAGCCGACCTTTCCCAGCATGAGCCGTTCGAGCCATCACCTGGTTGTGTGTGCAGGGGTTAATAACGGATGCATTTTGGGAGTTTCTTGGACATCAAGGAGATCAAACCAGTCAATCATAAAGGATTCATTGGGAGGGCTGATGCTGAAGCTGGAGCTCCGATCCTTTGGCCCCCTGATTCGAAGAACTAACTCATTGGAAAAGACCCTGATGCTGGGAAAGATCGAAGGCGGGAGGAGAAGGGGATGGCAGAGGATGAGATGGTTGGATGGCATCACCAACTCGATGCACATGGGTTTGAGCAAACTCCGGGAGTTGGTGAAGGACAGGGCAGCCTGGCGTGTTGCGGTCCATGGGATCGCAAAGAGTTGGGCAAGACCGAGCGACTGAACGACAAACAGCTTTGAGCAGCTTGACTCTTGACGGCAGGAAGTGTCGCGATGACCACTTTACCTGCATCGCCACCATCGCCGCACAGAGCAGACACTGGCTCCACAGACGAGCATGAGGAAACTGGGAGAAGACTGGTGGTCAGTTTAGAGATGCTGGGATTCAGTGTTGAACCCGCTGTGGGTCAGAGTTCCCGGGGAGCGGATGACGAGATGGAGAGGGGCTTGCGGATCGTGCTCTGTGGAGGGGAAGGGGCGGCTAGCCTCCGGGGGCTGGAAGGGTGCCGGCAGGGAGTGGTGAGAGTGCTCTCCTTTGTCCCCTCGCTCAACCAGAAAGGAGTGTGACCTGGGTGCTCTCCTGCCAGGAGATGCCAGGAGGGGTGGAGGCCGAGACCGTCTGCAGGACTCAGGAACCAAGAGAGGCAGACTGGTCCTTACCGGACATCAGAACAGTGTCCCTGCAAGCACTTCGGATCCCAGGGTGTGGCCTGCCAAGCCTTCCCGACCCTGCGCTGAACACACTGGCTCCTTGTATTTCAGTGTCAGCAGAGAAGATGCCCTCGGCCGGCCGGACTGACCCCTCTCCAGGGGCAACGGGGCCACCCACCCTCAAGTCGCTCTGCACAGCACGTGCGTGCAATGCTACGGACTGTAACCCGCCAGGCTTATTTGACCATGGGATTCTCCAGACAAGAATACTGGAGTGGGTTGCCCTGCCCTCCTCCAGGGGATCTTCCCCACCCAGGGATGGAACCCGCGTCTCTTACGTCTCCTGCATTGCAAGGTGGGTTCTTTACCCCTATTCAGACAAGAACACTGGAGTGGGTTGCCACACCCTCCTCCAGGGGATCTTCCCCACCCAGCGATGGAACCCACGTCTCTTACGTCTCCTGCATTGGAAGGTGGGTTCTTTACCCCTATTTAGACAAGAACACTGGAGTGGGTTGCCACACCCTCCTCCAGGGGATCTTCCCCACCCAGGGATGGAACCCGCATCTCTTACGTCTCTCACTGGCAGATGGGTCCTTTACCACTAGCGCCACTGGGGAAGCCCCACTCTGCACAGGCTGGGCATCTAATTGAGCCATAACCCGTTTCTCCAGAACTGCCCACCTGGCACTCACATCATCTTGCATTATTAACAGAAACAACTCAGTTTTTTTTTTTTCCTGGGGAAATGTAAGGATTAATAAGCAGAGTTGAAAGGTGTGCCTGGGTCGCTGGGTAAAGCAGGCTTTGCCCGAGGACACAAGTCTTTCTGCTGATGAGATGGATTCGGGTCTCCTGTGGACATGCCCAAGGCCGTTTCTGTCTGGCTTTCATGGTGAGTTATGTTATCTGAGTCCAGGGAAGCGAAGAAGATGGCTGAAGAGGTTAAAAGGAGTGGAGGGAAAAATTGATTTTTCCATCCAAAATGTCATTGTTCATTGATAACAGACCGTGGCGGTAAGATTCTAAAGGCTCACACGCTGTGTCCACTGTGGTCAGCCGGAAATTGTTTAGCTTCTTCTCTAATGAAAAGATCAGGATTAATTAGCTAGCTAAACAAATTTTTATGAAATTGGACTCTCTGTAGCTACAAACGCGTAACTGTAGCAGCTTGCCATGACAGCCTCGGCATAAACCAAACACAAATAAATGGGAATTTAGAGCTTGCGGAGCGGTTTTGAACGGAGACAGCCGTGTGACCGGTGGGTTCGCAAGGCCCATTGCCTTTGTGATGATGACGCTGATACTCAGGGGTGATGGAAGTTTCTCTGGAACTTCTGGTTCTCAGGCTCTTACGAGGAGTGGGTGGTCCAGTCTGGGATTATTCCCGAATTCCCAAATTCCCAGGCTGGGGCTCAGGGAGGCCCTCTGGGTAGGAGGAGAACTTGGGGTTGCATCTTGGAGCTCTGTTTCCATGGCTAGAATGCTGTTCTATTTATTTTTATTCAGGGAAGTGGATGAAGATTTGAGAGCCTAAACCTCTCTCTCTCTGGTCCTTGCTGCTGCCCTGGAGACGGGCTTGTCCAAGCTCCAGAGGTTCTGTGGGTACAAGTTCAGAGAGGCCACCTCCAGGGGCCCTTCCCATCCTTCTCCCGGGCTCCGCTTAACATTGCCTGGAAAACTTGGTGTGAGGAGGTCGCAACCGCCTCTCCGTCTCATTGCCCGCTCCCCGGATGTGTGAGGACCAGCTTCTTTCATCCTTTCTTTCTTTTATTGAAATATAACTGCCACGACGAGACTCCTTTGGACTAAAGGTGGCTTGACTGCCAAGGCCCTCCGCTGTCACTCTCGGGAGGGACAGGGCTGGCCTTGGGGGCCGCCGCCTCCCTTTTCTTCTCCCCCATCCACTCTCACTTTGTCAGTTTCCTGGAAAGGATTTCTCAGGACCCTGAACCACTGCTCAATGTCTTCTCTGAAATGTGCCTTAACATCGCCAAAAGAGTAGTCTTCAGTGGTATTTCTGATAAGGTTTCTTTTCTGGAGATGATTCCACCCGGACTGTATCAACACGTTCGCACAGATTCCCACGCCCCACCTCCCTGCCCCGAGCCTTTGCAACTCACTCCATCTCCTCTGGGAGAGACTGTCCTCGGGGCGAGTCCTCACCTGCAGCATTCTGCAGCGTGAAGATGCCAGAGGTACGCCTGCAGAACGAGGGCGCAGGGGCCCCCGGGATCTCACTCATCAGGGCCTGAGAGGAGTGCGCTTTTCTGAAAAGGTCTGTAAGCTGGCCAAGGGGGAGCGATCAGAGAATCATCAGTCAGAGTTGACAATCAGCTGTGAACTGGCCTCTGCCGAGAGGCAGCGCATTCAGCCTGAAGTCACCGTCCAAGACGTACCTTCGCTCTGTTTTACCTCAATTCCCATCTATTTCTACGACTGGCCCGAGATGCCTACAGTAAGGTATACACTGAAAGGTTGGTGAATGATGTAAATAAACAAGGAGCGTGGGAAGTGGAAGCCAGTGCGTGTCGGCACGAAGTTTTAACACAGGTGCGTGCCAGCGCAGCAGACGAAAGAGGCGCAGTTTCGATCCCTGGGTCAGAAAGATCCCCTGGAGGAGGGCATGGCGGCCTGCCCCAGTCTTCTTGCCTGGACAGTCCCTGGGACAGAGGAGCCTGGAGGGCCCCAGGCCACAGGGTCACAAAGAGTTGGACATGACTTAAGTGGCTTCGCGTGCACGCGCGCACAGGTGACTGAACTGAAAACCAAGAGAAGGAGAGACACCTGATGTGGAAGCCTACACATTCAACCAGCGTTTACATTCTGTTATCACCCCAGACTCCCGGCCTGGTGATGGGGATGGAGAGCCACGAAGCCTCAGTTGTCTGGGACTTGTCCTCAACACTCCCTGTTTGCTCTGAAGGCAAATTCAGTTTTACTTAAACACACGGGTGAGTTACTGTGGAGACCCTAGCATCCTACCCTGTCAGTCAGGGAAGGCGTTTCTCCTCTACCATTTTGGAACAGTTAATCCTCAGCACTCCGCCTTGGAAAGACCCCGGGAGAGCACCCCGGAGCTTGTGGCTGTGACAGATGCCCGGGGCATATCCCTCTGCTTGCTGGAACGGGCACACGGACGGCTGAGAACACTCTGTTTAGGACACATGCCATGACTTGCATAATTAACTGTGAAAGACCTAATGTACAGTGTGGACTCTGGGTGATCACATTTTGTCCATACAGACTCCTGGGTGGTAACACACACACCCCTCTGGCAGGATGTGGATGGCGGGAGGCTGTGCCTGAGGGGGCCGGGGTATACGCGGACTCCCTGCACCGCCACTCAGGTCTGCTGTGAACCTCAAATGGCGCTAGAATCCTTGATATAGAGTCCATTCTCAAATAAACAGCAGTGACGACGTGGTCTTTTTCCTGTTGGAGTGTAATTGAGTCACCACGTTGTTACAACGGAGTGGCTCAGTCACATGTATGCCTGGGTGCGCGCTGGGTTGCCTCAGTCATGTCCGACTCTGCGATGCCGTGGACGGTGGCCCTGGAAGCCCCTCTGTCATGGGATTCTCCAGGCCAGAACGCTGGAGTGGTCCACCATTTCCTTCTCCAGGGGGTCTTCCCGACCCAGCGGTCGAAGCTGTGCCTTCGGTGTCTTCTGCAGTGCTGATGGGGCCTTTAACACTAGTGCCACCTGGGAAACCCAATTATGTGTGTGTGTATACACACATGTGTGCATATATGTACACATGCATATGTACGTATACATACATGCATCACACATATGTACACACATGTGGTGCACATGCATGTGTATATAAGTGTACATGTACACACGTGTGTATATATGCACACATGTATGTATACATACATGCATCACACATATGTACATACACATATGGTGCACATGTATGTGTATATAAGTGTACATGTGTGTATGTGTGTGCATATATATTCTGTTCTTTTTTTCAGATTTTTAAATCCTTTATAGGTTATTACAAGACATTGAGTCGAGCTCCCTGTGCCGTACGATAGGTCCTTGGTGGCTGTCTATTTTATATGTGACACTGAGAGTGAACTCACTCAGTTGTGTCCGACTCTTTGTGACCCTATGAACTGCAGCCAGCCGGGCTCCTCTCTCCATGAGATTCTCGAGGCCAGAACGCTGGAGTGGGCTGCCATGTCCTCCTCCGGGGGATCTTCCTGACCCAGGGACTGAACCGGGGTCTGCTGCCTTGCAGGCGGGTTCTTTGCCGGCTGAGCCGCCAGGGGAGGCCTTGTATGCAGCAGTGAGAGCCTGTTTATCCCTCGCTCCTTTCCCCTGGTTTCCTGTGTCTGTGGGTCCGTGTCTGGCTCCTGCGTAAGTCCACATGAGCAACACTGTCCTAACACTGAGACGTCTCCCACTGAGAGCTGTGGTCTGAAGTCGGGATCTGACCTCGGCGGCCCCCTTCCCCTGCCCGGCTCTTTGCTACCCCGTCAGTTCTGCTCCCGGATCCTGAACCTCAGATCCTCCCATCACATGTCCCAACAAGCACACCCTCTCTGTCGCAGAACACCTTTATCATCCCTCATTGCCCGCAGACTTCACAGGAGCCCATGCCTTTCGTCTCCACGAGAAGAAAGAAGGCTGTGATCTCCATATCGCCGCACTTTTATTTACCTTATCTGTAATATAATTAATAGATGACTGTGCAGAGACCAAGGTGCCTTCAAAGAGAAGGAGACAGCTTCGTAGGAAACTCGCTCTTTTGAATCAGTCCTGGACTCTATCAAAGCCTGTGTGATAATTTCATGTAAATCCTGGTGTTCCGAAACTGTATCTTTTAACCTGTACGTACCATTTTTTAACACACTACATTTCAAAGGCCCTGAAGCCTGGTCTAATTTGCAGAATTATATTATAATCGGCAAGCCGCACATCACACTGATTTCTTAAAATTAAGATGGAAGCTCATTATAGAGACATTTGCAGGGGTCTCTGTAGTCATCTCAGAAGGGCTCTGATGGGGAAAATCAGGTCCTCAAGTTAAAACTTTCTGGCTCCCTGCCGTCAGATACCACCACGGGTTTTGGATTTTGAAATTGCCTCTTGGCAGGATCCGTGGTCCTGAAGTGTCCTGTTGCCCGTCGACAATAATGATCACAGCTGATCACCGTCTGAACCTCCGGTGTATTTGTTTACAATTCCCCTTTGTTTAATCTGAGCAAATCAGACGCGTTTTTACACATTTGGATTTCATAAATGCCCCCGTTCCTCCCGTGGGTCCATCTCAAGGGCTTTCCTTATGGTTCACGAGCATCACGGTGATTTGGTACCGTAGACAGTGAGCCAGCGGGGCCTTTATCCTGACATGTCTTCCGTCTACGAGAGGAAGCTGAGATGCGGGTGGAGAGAGGAGGGATACCCTGAGAGACGCGCCGCCTGCACTCCCGTGGGACCAGCCACGGTCAGGCGTGAGGCAGCTGCAGGCCCCAGTCTTCCTCCTGCTGGTCTGCGGGGGCAGCGGTGACTAGGGGTGAGGGGTCAGGGCCCGCTCGCTTCCTCTGTGCGGGTGTCCCGGGGCGGTGGTGACAAAGTGCCACAGACGTGGTGGCTGACAACAACGGCCGTCTCTTCTCTCTGCTCGGAGGCCAGAAGCCCCAAATCAAGAAGCCAGCACAGGACGGCTGCCCGTTCAGCTCCCGGGACAGCCCTCCCTGCCTCCTCCAGCCCCTGGGGCTTCCGGGCTCTCCTGGCCACATCCCTCCCTGCTCGGCCTCTGTCTTTACTCGGCCTCTCCCCTGTGTCCCTGGCGCTTCCGTCTCCTGCTGAGTCATTCTCACAAGGACACTTGTCCTTGGATTCAGGGATAACCTAAGTGCAGGGTCAGCTCATTCAGGGACTTGAGCTTAATTACGTCTCCAGAGACACTTCTCAAAGGAGCGCGCCCTCAGGCTCTGGAGGCTGGGTCTTGAATGTATCTTTTGGGGGAATACAACTCAACCCACTGCACTTGGGAGCCTTCTTTAGAAACCAAGCAGGTGTTCCCCTGTGTCTGCAGCTCTGGGGGTCCAGGGGCAAGTTCTCAGACAAGAGGACGGTCCCACGTAGCATCCCGGTGCCTGGCGACCCCTCAGGCCACCCTCGCCGCACCCCCAGGACTCCCAGGACGCTCTCATGTAGAGAGAGCCACCACTACCATGTGGGGGCTGCCCGGGGAGGAGCGGGCCAGCCCCCCGAGTAGGCACAGGACTCGCCGAGGATGGAGAGGACTCATCAGAAGCCCGCCTGCCTAGCCACTGTGGTCAAGACCTCAGGACCTCGCCCTCCAGGCTCTCCTTGGGCACTCGGTGGCTTTTCTCTGCAGCCCCGGGTCCTCCCCTTTACCATGGTGGGTGGCATCACCGACTCAGTGGACGTGAGCCTGAGGAAACCACAGGAGGTGGCGAAGGAGGTGGGAAGCTTGGTGTGTGCAGTCCATGCGGTTGCGAAGAGTGAGGCACGGCTTAGTGGCTGAACAGCAGCCTTGGGAAGCAGCGCCCAGATAGGGCTGGGGGCCAGGGCGGGGATGTTTGCGGCAGCAGGGGATGCTGAGGATGCTGAGGGCGCTTCACTCCTGGTGAGCGGGGTTTCGTGGCCCTCCTGAGTCCCAAGACCCCCGGGGCCCCCAGGACAGCGGCTACCCTGAGTTACCACCTCCCTGTCACTCCACATGTGTCTGCTGTATGCCCCTCCGGCAGGCTGTACTTCAGGGCTCCAGCCAGCCCCCAGCCCGTGGTCTCCCCGCATGGCCCTGGATGTAGGACCACTGGAGAAGTTCATGGCTCCCAGAGATTTGTTATCCTGTGGCCTCCACCCACACCAGGCAGATGGCAGACTCCTGGGACTCTGCCCCAGGGGGTTGGACAGCCCAACACCCTGGGCTGTGTGCCCCGTGTACACTCAGCCATCAACCCAAAGGTCATCCAAGCCAGTCAGCTTCCCGAGGCTCCATTTCCTTCAAATTAAGCAAATAACCAGTTTCCTCTGGACAAAACACAAGCGTGCACAACTCTGCTTTGCTTCTTCTGGCTCCACATCCCTGGGGGCTCCCCTGGGTCCTTGATGTCCAGCAGAGGCTCACGCCCTCCCGTAGGACTCCTGCAACTTCCTGCCCCTCCAGCCGAACTGTGGTCCTGGGCGTCCCCGGGGAACCCGCCACATGGGTGGTACAGGCTCTCGGGAGCAAGGACCTTCTCCCAGGCTCCTGGAGACCCAGATGGCTCCATCGAGCTGGTTTCCCTACAGAAGTGCATGAGGTTCCCTTTAGACCCAGTGCCCTCCTCAGTACAGTCTCTTCTGAGGACCCCACAGACCCAACCCCACAGGCACGCCGCAGGCTTAGGCAAGAAAGAAGACGGGAGGAGGGTCTCCAGGGAGGATGCAGAAGGTGCCCGTGAGGGCCCCCGGAGGCCCCCTGAGGTCCTCTGGGCCCCTCGGAGGCTCAGGTCTATTCCCGGTGGGGGCTGGGGGCCACCTCTTCGAGGCTGCTGGGCTAACTTCTGTTTGAGTTGAAGCTGAGTTCAGAACCGTCCTCAGAAAGTCTTTGTGGTTCTAGAAGGTGCTTCAGCTTGAAGCCACCACAGCAGCCCTGAGGGAGGCATTTGGAGCGTCCACCCTCCCACCAAAGCACAGCGGTAGTCCACGCCTCGCTCCACAAGCCCCACGGTGACGTCTTATCTGCAGAAATGGACCTGGGAGTCAGGGTCGTTGGCCTGGCACACGGGTTCCAACACACCTCTCTGCTGGGCCAACCCATCCATCATCTGCCTGTCCAGCACTTTGGCGGCTCCTCATGACGTGTCCACCCGGGGCTGAACACGTGGTCTCTGCCTTCAGGAAGCCGAGGCCCAGTGCTGGGCACCCAGGGGCAAGCCAGGAGCCTTCTATGGTGCGTGCACAGAACTTTTGGCAGATTTGAGAAACACCACAGCTGGTGAGGCTGCATGTCTCGGGACCTGCTCTCTGATGTCAGGAGAGCTTTCCTCCGAGGCGGTCTCTGCCTTTCCTAGGTGAACGGTCCACCGTGGAAGAAGATGGCCGTGCTCCAGTGCCTGCCTCCATCACCTTACAGTGGAATCCAGATTTCAGCAGAGCTGTCTGCCACCTCATCAGGCTGGCAGAGCAGCTCCCAGAGGTCCAGGCCTGTGCTCCCGGGAGCACTGTTCCCTCTGCAGCGCGGGCCGGCCCAGCTTGGCTGGGGCCTCTCTCCGCCACGTCCTGCATCCGCCAAGGCTAAGGGGGCTCCAGGGTGACGCCTGGGGTCATCTCCAGCTGGTTGGTTCTCTTCTGCACCCTGAGTCAGGAGGGCTGGAACAGGGCATTACGGTGGGTGCTGTTTCGGCTGAGACGGATGGAGGCTTTTCTGCAGCCTTTAGTGCACCAGTGAAGTTCAGAGAGCTCTCGGCCCAGGAAATGCAATGTGAACCCGCTGCACTATGATGAAGGACACTGTCGTGAAAGAGAAACGTAAGTGGAGACGCGCAGCGGTGAAGGATGGCGGTGGCCCCTGGACAGGCTATTTCTTTCATGTCCTGGGGAAACGGGCAAGAGTCCCACGGGGACAACTGCTCCTCAGTCTACCATTTAACTGTGTCAGGATCTTGGGACCAGAGATGGGGCTGAGTTTTAGATGCGGGGCTGCTCCCTCCCACTCCGCCAACATGAAGGCTAGCATCACAGGGCGTGCACCTTCAGGAGGGAGCGAGTCTCTCGCCACACTGCAGGAGGGACCCGGCCCACGGCCCACGTGGGTGGCACCTAGCCTCGAGGCTTTGGGAGCGGAGTTCCCTCAGCATTTCCGAGCATCCAGCGCTCCTGTCAAGTCCACCTGAGCCCAAGACCACAGGTTGGATGGGACGGGAGGAGTCGCGGGTTGGCTCGCAGCACAGTCCCCAGGGCATCGAGGGTACCTGGCCAAGGCTGGCTCCCTGCTGCCTCCTGCAGTACTCAGGGTGAAGGGAGAGGTCCTAACCACGGCTTCCTGAGGACGACTCTCACTCTGGCACATCGCGGGGGCCTTTGCAAACATCACAGCTGCTCTCTGTACCCTTTCCCCAGGGTTCGGCGCTCTGAGGAGGATACTAGCTGATCCTCACCTTGTCTTCAGGAATCCGTCTCCCTCTGTGGTGCTCCTTTTTCCTCTCCAGTCTGTCTTTTTGGAGGCAGGGTCTTTGGGACCATTGGTCACCATGTGCCATGCCTGCAGGGGTTCTGGAAAGCCAGGGGCTCAGGCAGGTCAGACCCGCAGACAGGAGGCAGGTCCCACCACCCTGGCTCCAGGCCAGGGCTGTGGTTCCCATGAGCCTAGTCCCTCAGCAGATGGAGGCTGCATAGGGCAAGTCCTGCTCCATCCCAGGGGCCTTGGCGGGGGCTTACCGTGGACTGCTCTGGAACTCAGAAACCCATGGAAACTCCTGATGCAACTTAGAAGGAACTGGAAGGACGGGAAGGGGGGATTGGGGTAATAGAAAGGAGCGGGGGAGGCTAAGTCCTGGCTTTTGGTCCAGGGCACCCTCGCTGGATTGCCCGAGCCCCTCCTTCCGTCTGGCGGAGCATCGCTTCTGGCTTCTAGTCACAGGCCACTAGTCTTCTGGATGCTTTTTTTTTTTTTTTTGCCTTCAGGAGCTGACTCCTTCCTGACTTGAGAACACCCTTCTCTTACGTCGCTTCCAGCACCGACAGTCCTTCCTGCCAGGCTTCTGACAACAGAAACCTCGCCTGTGGAGGTGTCTCACAGAGCCGGCTGCTTTGGACGGCTGGCAACGTCAGGCTAAGACCAGAAGGTTTGCCCCCCCACCCCAGGGACCCCTGGAGTCAGCCTCCCAGCTGGGCTGGCACCTGGAGACAGGTTATAGGGTTGAGAATGGGAAGGAGGGCAGGGAGGGAAGTGGTGGCTTGTACTTTTCTGTGGAACTGACTGTAATTCCGACAGCAACTCTTACCATATTTTGGGGACGTTCAAACAATTACAGCTAAGCATTAAAACCATGAGTTGCTGTTCTGGGACTGGAAATCGAAAGCGCGGCACTAAGTCATTACGTTTTTATGACTTTGGTTCGCATTTGGGTATAAAATCCAGTAAATGGCTGTTAAAGCAGAGTCGTTTGCTCAGAAGTATTTTACAAGCATAGTTTTGGATTGCAGAACTTTCCGCTGGATTCTCCCCGTGTGTGCGGACACTCTGGGTCCTTCTGCCCAGTGCCCAGTGCCCAGTGCCTCTGCTTGCAGGCCTGGGTGTGAGTGCGGGCCCAATCTGTCGAGCTGGTTCCGGGCCTGGGGCACCCACCTACCCTGTAGTCCTTCTTGAGGTTTGCTTAGCAGGACCAGCCTTGCTTTTCAGGTTCAGCCATGGGTGCTAACATCAAGGTGTGAACGTCCAGCCTCCCTGGAGGCCCCACCACAGCTTCCGCTGTTGGGTCAAGACCAGCCAGTTCTCTGCTCATTGGCTCTTGTGGGTCCATCCTGTCCAACAGCCCTGTGACATTCCCCTCCCCGCTGCTTATCTGAGCAATGACTGGGCTGGATCATTCCTCGGAGATGCTGGGAAGACTGCCTGGACGACAGGCTGGACAAACAAGACGCCCCTTGAGATCAGCTCCGGAGCTGGTTCACTCAGGTAGGGCCCTGCTCCAGTGGCCTGTCCAGCCCATCACAGACAAGAGCTGAGCACTGAAAGCAAGCCTGCAGATGGTGTGAACACACTTTTATAGATGAGCAGACTGTGGGGGCAGGGGCTGAGGGGCTTGCCCCAGGCCCAGCAGTTAGCGAGGGACAGGGACACTTGTCCCCACCACGGTGACAAGACGTTTGAGTAGACTGCGTTCTCAGGGGCCTTGAGTCCCATCTCAGCATCACTGCAGTCTTCTTAGACAAGGCTACTGGGCTCTGAGGCCAAACATGGTGCCCCTCCAGTGCCAGTGAAGGCGCATCTGTGCTGCCTCCCAGACCTGTCCTTATCTCCAGGCTGCACAGCTGTTCCTGATTCCTGGCGGTGGAGGCAGACGTCAGAACAGTGTATGCTGTGGTCCTGATTTGAATCCAACCTCACTCCTTAAGTGACCTTGGGCTTCAAATGGTAAACGGAACTCTTTTTAGAAAGCAAGCAGGCAAGTAGGGTAAGTGTTTCTTTTGCCATCATTTTGCTTTCTCTATGGCCGTCTTCACAACCTGCAGGAATGATAGAATCCAGCATCTTTGTATTAAGAACGTCCTTGAGAAGGTGTAGTAACACCATCCTCTGCATATTCACTGGCAAGACCGATGATGAAGCTCCAGTACTTTGGCCACCTGGTGCAAAGAGCCGATTCACTGGAAAGGACCCTGATGCTGGGAAAGATTGAAGGCAGGAGGAGAAGGGGACGACAGAGGATGAGATGGTTGGATGGCATCACCGACTCGATGGGCACGAATCTGAGCCAGCTCTGGGAGATGGTGAAGGACAGGGAAGCCTGGCATGCTGCAATCCGTGGGGTCGCAGAGAGTCAGACACGAATGGGCGGCTGAACAAGAGCAACAGTGCCGTCCACTGCCGACGTTATTATCTCGTGCGCTCCCTTCTGAGGTTTTATTATCGTGCCTGCCAAGATCGGTGCCACTCTTTCTGTGCTTTCTCATGTGGGGAGTGTTAGCCCTGAAATGACTCAGTGTGGGGGGTTCAGGGATTGGCAGCTGGAAGGAGTCCCCGAGGGACAAACCCAGCCCCCGCCTCCCTCTGGACTCTCAGCCACGTGTCTGTCAACGTCAGGCATCTGGAGAGCTCCTGGACCTTAATCTTCAAAGACTTTCACCTTAATGTAAGGTTTCCTGAAATGTATAATCTTAAGAGTATTTTCTACCTAGAGTCGGCTTTTAGTTTTTCCCAACAAAAATCTCAAAGTGTTGGCCAGTGGTAATGAGTAAAGATGGATGTTTTAGACAGGAAATACGGAAAGTAGGATGTGAAAACTGGTCCTTATAGAAGCCACAGAAAAAGGATGCTGAGGTCCTTGCAACCAGGTGACGTGGGGAGGAGTTTAGGGTGGACCCGTTCAAATGATGATGTCACAGATTAAAATTTCCCACTTCTGAATAAGGAAGCTTGAGTATCCACACATTCCTTCAGATAAATAGGGGGCATGCCACAGTGTTTCAGAACTATAGGGTACCCAGACTGGCGCTCCCAACAAAGGCTTGCTGCGCTGTGCTTAGTCACTCAGCCGTGTCCTACTCTTTGCAGCCCCATGGACTGTAGCCCACCAGGCTCCTCTCTCCATGGGGCTTCTCCAGGAAAGAATACTGGAGTGGGTAGCCATTTTTTTCCCTCCAGGGGATCTTCCCAACCCAGGGGTTGAGCCCAGGTCTCTCGCATTGCAGGTTGATTCTTTACTGTCTGAGCCACCAGGGAAGCCCAGAAAGATGAGTGGGTAGCCTATCCCTTCTACAGGGGATCTTCCCAACCCAGAAATTGAACAGCAGTCTCCTGCATTTCAGGCGGACTCTTTACCAGCTGAGCTAGCAGGGAAGACCCCAACATAGGCTTACTTTGCACCAAAACAAAACATTCAGGTTCATGGAGTCTGTGCCATTGATTAAACCTTATAATGGGAAAAAACTATAACCAAACGACTGGGTTAGAAGGAGGAAACATCGTACTCAGGGAACCAAGTAGCGTTTGAGACTTTTTTCGTAAACAGAGGTTAAATCGTCTGCCTGCAATGCGGGAGACCTGGGTTCAATCCCTGGGTCGTGAAGATCCCCTGGAGAAGGAAATGGTACCCCACTCCAGGATTCTTGCCTGGAGAATCCCATGGACGGAGGAGCCTGGTGGGCTACAGTCCACGGGGTTGCAAAGAGTTGGACACAACTGAGCAACTTCACTTTACTTCAAGGTATCTTTCAGCTCAGTTCAGTTCAGTTCAGTCGCTCAGTCATGTCCGACTCTTTGCGACCCCATGAATTGCAGCATACCAGGCCTACCTGTCCATCACCAACTCCCGGAGTTCACCCAGACTCATACATCGAGTCAGTGATGCCATCCAGCCATCTCATCCTCGGTCGTCCCCTTCTCCTCCTGCCCCCAATCCCTCCCAGCATCAGAGTCTTTTCCAGTGAGGCAACTCTTCACATGAGGTGGCCAAAGTTCTGGAGCTTCAGCTTCAGCATCATTCCTTCCAAAGAAATCCCAGGGCTGATCTCCTTCAGAATGGACTGGTTGGATCTCCTTGGAGTCCAAGGGGCTCTCAAAAGTCTTCTCCAACTTTACAGCTTCATAAATTGTAATTTAGAAACTATTTCCATTTTGTCTATGTTACCTTGCTCCCTTCCTTATAAGCAGGACTAGGTCAGGAAATAGAAGGTAACAACGGACAATCGTTAAACTGTAAGTGCTTCTTAGGTGGCAGACATCCATTACCCCTTTATCGTCAGATCCAACCTCCACACACCCTCATGAGGTCAAGAAAGGGATAACCCGTTTAGGGAAGAGACAGCCGAGCTTCAGAAATTCAGGCTTCTCATTCCAGGTCCAGGTACTGCTAAGCATGAGGCAGGCTGGGAAACGCAGCCAGGTGTGTTGGAGTCTGGAAATTGCCTTTTTCCCATTGCATCACACACCTGACAAGATGGTCATGTAACCCCTGTGAAATATTACCTGTAATTATAAAAATACAGGGGACTTGTGTGCCACGTGTCCCTATCTCACTCTGTTAAACCCTGGTGAGAACTCGGTGATAACAGTGATCAGCTCTCCCATCACCCAGCCAGTTATAACAGTGTCGCTAAATTCTCAGAGTGGGGAGCAAGGGGCTGCAAATATTGACAAGCTATTCAACACGCGCCTTTTCTGGCCTGGACGGAGGCGTCTGAGTTTGTACGTGTTTCACGGTCTTCATCTGAATCCGGGTGGTAAACGCTGCATCAAGATTTAAAGTCCAGGAGATAAGTGCATTACTGTTCCCAGTGGGAGTCACTTAGATGCTCCTAAGCCACATCTGCTGAGATGAAACGGCATTCCCGGGACATGTGGCTGCCTTGTAGCTGCGCAGTTGTTCTGGAACGTGGGTGTGTTAGGCCAAAGCGAAGCCTGGAGCCGCCTGAGCCCTCGGAGAGGTCCTCCCCCGGCATCTAGAGCCAGGAGCAGGGTCACCTGCTGCCCGTGGGGCGCAGAACCACTGGGCCCCAGCCTGGCTGCCCCTGGACCAGGGAGATCCCAGACACACGAGGCTAATTGGATTCCAGGTGATGTATTTTTTTCTGAGACAAAGCCCCACATCCTGCCCAACGGGACCAGTGCGGTCAGGTAAATACCATGTCGCCCCATGAGGGACATCCTGACAAAGAAATGAGGATGTCTGTCAGCGCCCCAGCCGACAGGCTGAACGGAGGCTCTCCCGCGCCCTCCTGCCCTGGCTGGCTCGGTCACCCGTGGTCGCCCCTCCCTGGGTGGCCCCCTGCCCTGCTCCCAGCCCGCTGTTACATCAGCCTGTAAAGTCCAGTGAAAAGTACAGGGATGCTCAGTGTGCTGCTTTTGTTTCTGTTTTTTAATTTCTCATAGGTTTGACGTGTTTCCAAATTAACAAGTTGGAGGAAACTTTGTCTCAAAACAAAAAGCCCCAAAGGGGTGCTGCTCTTGCTTGGATTTCTTGTTGCAGCAACCTTGCAGGGTGTGAGCACCAAGCTTCCATGCAGATGCTATTCCAGGGTCCAGATGAACCATGAGGCTCCCCTTGGGGTCGTGAGGAGAGAGTCCCTGTGTGTCCTGGACTCAGAAGTGCGGCCCCCGTGAAATCGGACCCTGGAGTCCAGCCTGGACCAGCCGAGTGGCTCCCTCATTCCTGGCACTTTGGGGACCCAGAGTTCCTTAAGCTTCCCAGCAGACAGGGGAGGATCTTGGGGTGACACGTCCAGTGAGGACTCATCCGCTGGGGCCAGGACTGGTCTTCATGGAACTGGGTAAAGTCTCCCAGGAACCGAGTCCAGCAGGACCAAGGACAGGACAGGGCTGGGGGGTCCCGATGATGGACTGGGGGTTCCCATAGCTGGGTCCCCCTTCCAAGGGTGCTGAGCACGGTGACTTGGCGCTAAGGGCAAGGCCACCGGTCAGGGCACCCACACGCCTACGTGAGGGGCTGCTCCCAGTGGAGACCGGGCTGGGGGGTGGAGGGGGTCCTGGAGGCGGGGCCAGGCTGTCCCCCACAGGCCGTGCGCGGTTCTTCCATTATTGCAGACGCGGAGTTCCGTGTTACTCAGCCCTCCTCACACAGCGGCTTTTCCTAAACGCCATTCTCAGCGTTCAAGGGGAAATTTGGTAGAACAGTGGATAATTAAATATCATGTTTCCCTAATTCTAAGGTGCTGACAACTGTAATATGCACCATTAACTTAATAACAGCTTTTCTGGAATTCATCCGACGTAACACCAACAGGGCTCCCCAGATNAAGTCTTCTCCAACTTTACAGCTTCATAAATTGTAATTTAGAAACTATTTCCATTTTGTCTATGTTACCTTGCTCCCTTCCTTATAAGCAGGACTAGGTCAGGAAATAGAAGGTAACAACGGACAATCGTTAAACTGTAAGTGCTTCTTAGGTGGCAGACATCCATTACCCCTTTATCGTCAGATCCAACCTCCACACACCCTCATGAGGTCAAGAAAGGGATAACCCGTTTAGGGAAGAGACAGCCGAGCTTCAGAAATTCAGGCTTCTCATTCCAGGTCCAGGTACTGCTAAGCATGAGGCAGGCTGGGAAACGCAGCCAGGTGTGTTGGAGTCTGGAAATTGCCTTTTTCCCATTGCATCACACACCTGACAAGATGGTCATGTAACCCCTGTGAAATATTACCTGTAATTATAAAAATACAGGGGACTTGTGTGCCACGTGTCCCTATCTCACTCTGTTAAACCCTGGTGAGAACTCGGTGATAACAGTGATCAGCTCTCCCATCACCCAGCCAGTTATAACAGTGTCGCTAAATTCTCAGAGTGGGGAGCAAGGGGCTGCAAATATTGACAAGCTATTCAACACGCGCCTTTTCTGGCCTGGACGGAGGCGTCTGAGTTTGTACGTGTTTCACGGTCTTCATCTGAATCCGGGTGGTAAACGCTGCATCAAGATTTAAAGTCCAGGAGATAAGTGCATTACTGTTCCCAGTGGGAGTCACTTAGATGCTCCTAAGCCACATCTGCTGAGATGAAACGGCATTCCCGGGACATGTGGCTGCCTTGTAGCTGCGCAGTTGTTCTGGAACGTGGGTGTGTTAGGCCAAAGCGAAGCCTGGAGCCGCCTGAGCCCTCGGAGAGGTCCTCCCCCGGCATCTAGAGCCAGGAGCAGGGTCACCTGCTGCCCGTGGGGCGCAGAACCACTGGGCCCCAGCCTGGCTGCCCCTGGACCAGGGAGATCCCAGACACACGAGGCTAATTGGATTCCAGGTGATGTATTTTTTTCTGAGACAAAGCCCCACATCCTGCCCAACGGGACCAGTGCGGTCAGGTAAATACCATGTCGCCCCATGAGGGACATCCTGACAAAGAAATGAGGATGTCTGTCAGCGCCCCAGCCGACAGGCTGAACGGAGGCTCTCCCGCGCCCTCCTGCCCTGGCTGGCTCGGTCACCCGTGGTCGCCCCTCCCTGGGTGGCCCCCTGCCCTGCTCCCAGCCCGCTGTTACATCAGCCTGTAAAGTCCAGTGAAAAGTACAGGGATGCTCAGTGTGCTGCTTTTGTTTCTGTTTTTTAATTTCTCATAGGTTTGACGTGTTTCCAAATTAACAAGTTG
The DNA here is from genome assembly GCA_006410615.1 of Neotragus moschatus. NCBI lineage: Eukaryota > Metazoa > Chordata > Mammalia > Artiodactyla > Bovidae > Neotragus > Neotragus moschatus. The sequence continues at coordinate 24,672 of SJYA01005092.1, forward strand.
GAGGAAACTTTGTCTCAAAACAAAAAGCCCCAAAGGGGTGCTGCTCTTGCTTGGATTTCTTGTTGCAGCAACCTTGCAGGGTGTGAGCACCAAGCTTCCATGCAGATGCTATTCCAGGGTCCAGATGAACCATGAGGCTCCCCTTGGGGTCGTGAGGAGAGAGTCCCTGTGTGTCCTGGACTCAGAAGTGCGGCCCCCGTGAAATCGGACCCTGGAGTCCAGCCTGGACCAGCCGAGTGGCTCCCTCATTCCTGGCACTTTGGGGACCCAGAGTTCCTTAAGCTTCCCAGCAGACAGGGGAGGATCTTGGGGTGACACGTCCAGTGAGGACTCATCCGCTGGGGCCAGGACTGGTCTTCATGGAACTGGGTAAAGTCTCCCAGGAACCGAGTCCAGCAGGACCAAGGACAGGACAGGGCTGGGGGGTCCCGATGATGGACTGGGGGTTCCCATAGCTGGGTCCCCCTTCCAAGGGTGCTGAGCACGGTGACTTGGCGCTAAGGGCAAGGCCACCGGTCAGGGCACCCACACGCCTACGTGAGGGGCTGCTCCCAGTGGAGACCGGGCTGGGGGGTGGAGGGGGTCCTGGAGGCGGGGCCAGGCTGTCCCCCACAGGCCGTGCGCGGTTCTTCCATTATTGCAGACGCGGAGTTCCGTGTTACTCAGCCCTCCTCACACAGCGGCTTTTCCTAAACGCCATTCTCAGCGTTCAAGGGGAAATTTGGTAGAACAGTGGATAATTAAATATCATGTTTCCCTAATTCTAAGGTGCTGACAACTGTAATATGCACCATTAACTTAATAACAGCTTTTCTGGAATTCATCCGACGTAACACCAACAGGGCTCCCCAGATGCTCCCTGAGTTCAGAACCAGTTTCTCAAAGCGCCGAGCACCAGGAAATACTATGAGTTTGGGAAACGCTGGGTTAAGTTTGGGAAGTATGTCTTTCCTGCAGAACTTCCCAGAGATTGGACACACTGCCATCTCTGTGGGGCTGTGACAGGCAGTTTGTTCAATTCAGCCTCAGGCGCCTGGCTCCGCCTCCTAGGGCCCTGGTTTGGTGCCCTCCTGGAGACCCGGGTCCCTCCACCTGCTTCTCTGCGGTCGTCTGCATCCCCCTGGGTCTGCGGTGTGTGAACTGCCGTCACTCTGGACCTGGGGGTCTGCACATCCCGCCAGCCTGACCCTCAGGTCTCTCCTCTCCTGGCAAAGCTCTTAGGTCTCTTAGCTTCGTTAGGGAACCCCCAGTGCCATCCAGCCTCCAGGGAGACTCAGAATCGTGCAGCCCTGCAGGGACCCCGGGGTCGGGGGAGATGGGCTTCACACCCTCTGGCCTCCAGTCTTCTGTATCCCCAGTGCTTCTCGAGACCGTCTCGCCCGCAGGACTCCAGCCCTGCCCCAGGTCCCTTCAGATTGGGTTTCTATGGCTCCCTGTGATTCTGAAATAGCCGGAAGGCGGAGTCCTCCCCACGGGCAATGCCCGCTGCCAGGCATGCCCCTGAGGGGCGTGGCCACAGTGTGGACACGCATCCCAGGTGCCACAGACTCTCGGAGGGACAGTTAGGGACTCGAGAGTTTTCTATCCATTTATCCAGCGAATGTTTACTGTGCCAGGATCCCTCTAGGCTCAGGGACCCCGCATGGATCCCGTAGAAGGGGTGTCTGCTCTTCTGAGGGTGGGAGGCCAGCCGTACATTCGCGTGAGATACAGGGGACGTCAGCCCTGCAGGTTCTGTGGAGAAAAGGGAAGGGGGAGGACAGACCCCCACTGCCCAGGTCATTCCAGTGGGAGCCTGAAACACCCTCCGATGAACTGACCAAGAGTGGGGCGGCCCCAGGGTTGGAGACGTGGGTGTTTTGGAGATCTGGGTCAGGATGAGCTGGACTCCCTGAGTGGGTTCAGTGAATAGGCAGATAGTTTGCAAACATGGTTTTCTGTAGAGACTCGGGTGTTAGTGGGGTTGTGCCTGTCATCCATAGACCTCTCATGGGGGTCTGGGCATGAAGACTCCAGGCGTCCAGTCTTCTCTGATCAGTGTCCAGCTGATGTGTCTCAGGGTCCCCCGGAAGCCAGATCTGAACCGAGGGATGCCGGGCCCTTTCCCGGTCATCCTCTCTGCGGTTGTAAGTGAAGAGGATTCAGGTCTGAGTCAGAACTCTTGCCCTTTCAGAACATTCTTTCTTTGGTGGCATGTTCCACTGTAGACACGGGATCCTTTCTCGTCTTTCTCAAACTGAAAATAGACCAACATGGAATTTACCAGAATCTCTTTGTAGGGCAGACTTGTTGAGTCTCTACAAACAGCAAGCACCCCTGTGTGCGAGGCGCGTGGTCCTGCATGCCAAACACCCGAGATAAAAACCAGCCTCCCCTTCGGTCAGCCGCACTCCATCACCGGTCCCTTCTCTGTGCTAAGATGGTATTAGTAAATCATGGTCATAAGGAGAAGCGATAAAAACGTGGAGAAGGGCTCTAGGCGTGTCTGGCAGTTGATTAGCGTGTTATCGTTTTGGATTTTGTGGTGCATGTGGTATTCATTAAACGTTTCCAATTTGTAACTTCATGTTCTCATTCTCTGTAAATGTCCGCTTTTGTGCCTAATTCTTTTCCTCAAAAAGCCCCCACCGCTCTCCTCACCCCATCCTTAGATAAACTCACACCTGGATATGTCTCCGCGTGGAGGTGTTGACGGGGTGAACTCTCCAGAGAGAGAGAGAAGCAAGCAGGAGAGCCTGGACCGAGGTGAGGAGGCCCCACGCCTGGAGGGAAGGCAGGCAGGAACGAATGGGGTCTAGGGGTGCAGCCTGGGGGCCCTGGGGGCTCTTGTCATGATGTGCGCTTTTAGGAAGAGAGAAATGGAGATTGTCGGGGGAGCCGGGTCCGAGAAGTGGCCTGTCCCAGTTCATGCTTTCTGGAACAATTCTGGTCGCTGCCTTACGACCTGTTCTCAGGCTTATCCATGGGCTGCTCCCCAAAGTGCCTGATGCTCTTGAAAGCCCCTGCTCCTGGGGGGTCTAGAAGATATTTCGTCATGACATGAGAATGAGTTCTAAAGCTGTTCTCCGGGAATGTAAGGTCAGATTCGAGTGAGACCTTTCAAAATGAAGGAAGGAGGGAGAATTATGCGCTGCCCTGTGCCACCCCCCTCACCCCCACATGCTGGGCTTCTGCAGAAGTCACCTGGAGAAGGAGATGGCACCCACTCCAGGACTCTTGCCTGGAAAATCCCAGGGAAGGAGGAGCCTGGTGGGCTACAGTCCATGGGGTTGCGAAGAGTCAGACATGACTGAGCGAACTCACTTTCTTTTTTCCTTCTGCAGACTCCACAGGGGCAGACTCCCAGTGGGACCACAGATTCTGCTCTGGACACGTGGAGGGCACACTCGTGGGATGGAAGGTCTGCTCCCTGCTGTCCTGGGACCCAACACCCTTCTGTCTTCCAGTGTTTACTTTGGAGGCAACTGCAGGATGCCCGGCGCCTGTGTGAAATGACAGAGCCAGGCCCCATGTCCAGTTTATCTGGAGGGAAAACGTCTCACAAAATACAGGACATGATCTCAGCCAAGAGCGACGTGTCCTGCCCCATGACCCGTTCCGTCTGCATGCCTGGGTGTGTGTCTGGTTCTACATCGTGACCTTCATGCAGATACCCGTGGGGGTGGCCCGATCGGGATGCCAGCCCCGCCTCACCCCCAGGCCTCCTCCTGGAGATGCTCTGGCCTCTCCCAGCCACATCGTCTCCTCCCGCTCCAGCCTCCTGCACCTCCGGAAACCAGGAATCTGCTCCCTGCTTCCAGAATCCTGTTCTCTCAGGACGTGGCCTCAGTGGAAGCATGGGGCGCGTAAGCCCTGGGGTCTGGGTTCTCTTCAGTAGGCATAGAACCCTCCGGATTTGCCCAGGCCGTGGTGGGTGTCAACAGCTCCGCTCCTGGCTATTTCTGAGTAACGTTCCACGGAACAGATGGGCAAGGCACTTTTTGAAAGGCATTTCTCGTTATCACAGTCCTTGGGAAAAGACTCAAGGGACTGACTCCCAGCACATCTTGAGTGATTGCAGGGCCTTGGGGGTAAGTCTGCACCAGTGCGAGAGGGCTTCCTCATGGGGCTGCGTGTCGGGGGCTTACTGGAGAAGCAAAGGGGACGTGGTGAAACTCAGCCTGAATTGCAGCTCAGTGACGGGGGCACCGGGAGGAGTGGGCACAGCCCTACCTGCGGGCCACCTGGATTCCTGCGCATCTTTGGGGGCCGATGCTCTTCACGGGGTGCTCTGGGCTGCCCTGGGAAAGGGCAGTGGTTTTGCTGTTTCTGTTGGCACAGGGAGGCCAGGACGCCCTGTTCCTTGCAGAGCATGCGGGTAGTCTTTCCTGTGGGGGTCACCTGTGTGAAACGTCAGGTGTCCGGGGGATTGGGGTGCTGTCCATATCTGTGGGGTGCCAGTCCAGGATAACTTTCTCCAGGTGTGGAGCGGCCCTGCCCACTTACTCCATCGCGGCTTGGGTACCAGCACCCTCTGCTCTCTGAGGACGAATTGGTTAATCCTGCAGCGTGCTTTGGAAAGGCAAAGCGCAGTAAAAGGCCCCAAATAAGAGGCCGCTACCGTGCATGAGGAGAAGTGTGCAGAGGGGTCTGCCGCGTGCGGTTTGCCTAATAAATTTCGTGACTGCTTTTGGAAATTATGCTTTCTTATTTATAAGTCTTGTCAAAGAAATAAATTGGATGGAATCACCAGATGGCCCTAAATATTGTCTTTATTGCCTAGAACCATCTTTAGAGAGCGCCTGTTATAGGAACGGGAAACCTTACGATGGGGAAGCCCGGGAGGGAAAGGACACAGGCCTAATTCCAATGATTGTCACGACCATGTATTTATTTGCTCAGTAAGGTGAGGGGGAGACCATCTCATTTAGACTTATTAAAGCGTCCAAAAGTGTAACACTCTTCTAAAGGGTCACTATAAATATGCCACATACTGTATTTCATGGAGTTTATGGGAAAGGAAATTGAAATCTCCTAAAAATAGAATTGAATCTTGTCCAAACAATATTGGATACACCAAACGAGTGTTTTTGCTATTACATCGAACGGGCTGATATTCCGAGCACATTTTTATAAAACCTCAGTTTGTTTTCATAAATTGTGGACTTTCCTACAATTCTTGGGTTTCTTGCGATTATCAGCCAGTGTGACGGTGTTTTTGAAAGTGAAACTGAAAGGCTGGTTTGTGGCAGGGTGGCCCCTCCTCCCATCTGCCCTGCTCTGGTCCCTGGCACAGGCACGGGGTCTCGGGCGGCTGGGCAGGGCCAAGGGGGCAGGGGGCGAATGCTGGCTGGTCTGCACATGCCCCGGGTCTGGGAACAGAAACAGTCCACCGTCAAAGCCCCTGTCACAGTCCACAGGGCAGGCTTGTGCCCTGGAGGCCCCCCCTCAACCCCCGCACTGGTATCTTGAGACCAGGAGGAGTACTGATTTCCTGCAAGGAGTCAGAGACCAAGAGATTTGCAGAGATGTGAACCCAGAAGCTTCATGCTTCCAGGCCACCCACCTGTGAGATTCCTTCGCATAAGGAGAGTGAAGCCTCTTGTTGTTACAGCTGCTCTACCTGCAGCCGAATGCACTGTGCTGATGGCCGAATGACTACCTGCTGGGACAAGACAGGGAGCAAGCAGAAGCATCAGGAATTACTGTGCAGTAGCAGGGCTGTGCTTCAGATCAGGCAAGTGGAGACACCCCAGGGCGTCCCCCAGCCCACCTGGACGCTTGTAGCTGGACAGGTGAGCGGGAGGGGGAAGGATGAGCTTGCCAGGTGTGTTCTCAAGGCAATGCTGACCTCTGAGGGTCAGCACCAGTGCAGCTGAGAGCCACACGGTGGGGTGGCTTGGCGCCACTTTCTTCTGGAAAGAGGCCTTTGTAATTCACAAAGGAGCCTGGTTTTCTCTTAGTTTATAGAGCTCTCCATCAGGCAGTGTTTCTGCGGCGTGAATGCTACATGGGCTCTCTGTCAATGGGTACATTTTCTCAATGATCCCTAGTGTTAGTATAAATTATTTTAATTTCTATGACTCAAAGGTGTACACAAATAAAGCTAATATAAACCCTTTATGCTTGCCATTTGCACATTACATTGAAAATTACATGCAAGTAAAGCTTTACTATCAGTAATACTTAAAACATCAGTGTCATGGTTGGCTTTCAGTTGTTGCTTTCCCTGTAAATGCTGTTCAGACTTCTAGTGTTTCTTTTGGTTAAACACGCTGCTGTGTGGTGATGAAAGTCCTCATCACTCTCCTCCCCTTGAACTATAGAGAATATCCTTCCAGTCACCTGGATGCTGAAGGGACCTTGCTTGTACAAAGGGTAATAAATTCCAGTTATCTTTTTCTTATTAGCAGGTCACAACCGAGTCCAGTTTATCTATAAAACAAGGCTCTTATAGGTCCTTCCATGCTTAGTTATGACTGAAGCTCAAGGGAATTAAAAGCATCTTATAAAGCAAAGATGCATGGGTTTCCAAGAGTGTCTAGCCTATGGGCCCCTCCCAGTCTGCAGGACACGCTTATAGAGAAACAATCAACTGATTCTAGAATGTTTGGCCACAGCCTCTAAAGACCAGCTTCCCTCCCCAGTATGCAGCTGTGGACTTGAATGGGTTTAGATGTCCTTGTGCGGACATACTGTGTTACATTTATAAGGAAGTAGCTTAAGAAGCTTACGTGGCTACGTATCCACCACAGTGAGATTCCCAGTCTCCTCTGGCAGGGGGCTTTCCTTGCTGGAAAATCACAGGCATGAGACGCAGCCACAGAGCTGTGTCATGGATTGAGAAGAGGATTATTCATTACCAGGCGTCTCCTCACAAATAAATGCAACTTTTTAAAACACTTCAGTGTTCGAGCATAGCAGATGAACAACGTTGTGATAGTTCCAGGCAGGCAGCAAAGGACTGGAGCCGTACATATACACGTACCCATTCGCCCCCAAGTGCAACTGTTTTTAATCCACCAGTAAAAGACATTTTACCATCCTCAACATGCTCAATTGACTTTTTTGAATATATAGTGCTCCATTACGGGTCAAAATTTAACAAGATAAGTAAAAAGTGTCATGGAGGGAAAAAGACATTTCCCTCTCCACTCACACAGCCTAGACATGACTCCTTGCCCAACAACTGAGGCGGCTTGGTTTGTGTGGCTTCTGGAGTACTTGTGTTACGTACAGTCTGGCCCCAGTACTTCACACACACGGTGATCAGCTACGCACTCTTCTGCCCCTTTTGAATTTCTCTCTTGTAATTTACAGCCCTCAAGGCGATACCCGCATGCTCAGTCGCTCAGTCGTGTCTGACTCTTTCGACGCCATGGAGTGAAGCCTGCTAGGCTGCTCCGTCCACGGAATACTCCAGGCAAAAATACTGGAGTGGGTTGCCATTTCCTTCTCCAGGGAACCTTCCTGACCCAGGAACTGTACCCGCATCTCCTGCTTTGGCAGGCGAGTTCTTTACTCCTGAGCCACGGGGGAGACCCTCAAGTTGATACAGGGGCCAGACGTTCGCAAACAAAAACTGTGCAATTTAACAGCTTTCGTCTAGGGTGACAATTCTGATGCTCATCCCGTGACCATTTGGGATATTCTCAGAATAGTCCTAAAGATGACTTGATGTGGATTTGGGACTGATAAACGAACTCCACCTGGAACTGAGGGAAGCAGTGATTAGCAAAGGGCTTTGACTACGTCTCCCGTTCATGCATCTCACATACGCACTTGATCAGCTGCAGTCTGGACCTTCACACAAGGAGGCCAGAGGGAGCACTGACAAGGCTGCTCAGAACCGCAGTCTGAAGCCCGGGTGGCTCCCTGGGGACGCGTACGTGGCATGGGGAAGGAGCACGATGCCCTCTGTCTTGCTCCTGCAACCGCGTCTCTGCGGCCCCTCTGACGCCCGCCCTCCTTGGCCATCGCTCACTGGCTCCAGCGTGCTCCTTGTCTCTCTTTCTTTCTTGCTGGTTTGAGTCAGATTCAGCAAGAGCCCCAGTTCCTGCCCCTGGGGGTTTCAGGCACCTCCAGTATCTCCGCCTGGGTGTCTGTACCGGCTGCGCCTCCCCACCTCCCTGCAGGGCTCACCCCTCTTTCCCCGCTCCCTCCCTCCCTTGGGGCCTTTTCTCCAAATGCCACCTTCTCCAGAAAGCCTTCCCAGACCACCCTCCTCCCACCTAGTTTGTTCACCGATCCCTTCAGTCTCTGCTTCTCTTGTACTTTTTCTCAGCATGGAGAGATGATTTGCTTATTTGCATGTTTCCTTTTGAGTAAGATCCCTTCCCTCCTAGGCGAGAGGGAGCGGGGGTTCTCCATCCACCCTGTCCCCCTGTGGGTCATGGGGACCCAGAACAAACATCTTTGCCAAGTGAAGGATCACACAGCTGAGCGTTTCTGGGGCAGCCGCTTGCATGCCCTGATGAAGGCCCGGGAGCTCAGGTGGGCCTCCCAGAGCTGAGAGATCACCTTCCCAGGGAAGAGATGACAGGACCCATCCGGGACTCTGGCCCACCTTCCTCCTAGTTGCCTGTCAACCTGAATATGGAGAGAGCCTAAAACCAGGGGGACCGTGCTTTTTGAGCAGAAGGGAGACTGCAGAAGGCAGGGGAGACAGTGCTCCCGAGAAGGCGCTCCTCCCATTGTGTGGGGGGCACCCTGCTTGAAAGCCGATTCTTGTGTGTCACTCCTGAGCTGTTAGAAGCTGAGTCTTTGTTAAATTATTTAGAGCTTTTGGGGGCTGCCAATCAGGATGGGATTAAAGCTGGATATTCCTTTTTATTGGTCCTGTTGGTCTGCTGCTGTTATTTTCAGTAACAACATATTTTCAGAAAGCACCATTTCCATAGGAAATTAATTAGCCTCTGATTAGATGAAATCTGCTAAGCCCCATTCAGCGGGGATCCTGCCTGCCAGAACCGGACGTGCGATGGTCACCCTGAAAGGAGAGTCTCTATGGAATGAAATCAAGGGTCACATTCATCTTCTTTATTATTCTCTTGTTTGTGCAAGGCCAATTTATGGTGAAATGTGCTTCCCATTAAGTCGAGGGATATATACTTAATTTGAGGTTAACGTTATTAGAAAAATTGTTAGGAAATTAATTATAAAAAAACTTATAATGATCTTAGAAAAGTATTTATGTGGAAGTCTTAAAACTTGTCTTGTGAACCTATTACTTTAGGCAAGAAGAAAGATGTCTTTGACAGTCTTTACAAAGAGCAGGAGCCACGGAGGACCAGCTCACTGGTCCTTAGGAGCTATTTGTAATGGAGGGTCCAACCTTATTAGGTCGGGTACTCCCGACCAGAAGTTCTCACTGAGTCCATGAATTCTTGCCACGTTAGAACTGGATGGTTTATTCTGCTTGCTCAAGTCATTCTGCATGGAGAAATTCCAACTTGTTCGACATTCTTTGATGAAAATTTCCTCTGAGAAAAATTACCCATAACTGTCATTTCTTAAATGCTAAGCTTTTTGCATACATCATCTCATTTAATCCTCATAACAATAAATGAGCTTGTGTGTTATTATCAAGTATTGATATTTAAAGACAGGAAACAAAGGCTCTCAAAGAGGCCAGTGCAGATTCAGGACCCTTCGCTGTTCAACAGACAAGGCCTGAACCTAAGACCCACAGATGGAAAGGGCTTCACTCTAAACCACTGTGTGCTCTGCTCCCAGAAACAGAGGGAGGGACTAGATGTGGCTAGGTGTCAAATGACGGACACTGTCACGCTGCTGTTCATCCGTCGTGTCTGTCTCTTTGTGATCCCATGGTGGACTGCAGCAAGCCAGGCTTTCCTGTCCTTCTCTTCTTCCCAACATTTTCTCAAACTCAAATCCATTGAGTCGATGATGCATCCAACCGTCTCATCCTCTGTCACCCTCTTCTCCTCCTGCCTTCAATCTTTCCCAGTCTCAGGGTCTTTTCCAATGAGTTGGCTCTTCACATCAGGTGGTCAAAGTATTAGAGCTTCAGCTTCAGTTCTTCCAATGAATATTTAGAGTTGACTTCATTTAGGACAGACTGGTTTGATCTCCTTGCAGCCCAAGGGACTCTAAAGAGTCTTCTCCAACACCACAGTTCAAAAGCATCAATTCTTTGGCACTCAGCTTTCTTTAGCTGAGATGTGAGATGTGATGTGTTGATGTGAGTAACTCTCATATCCATACACGACTACTAGAAAAACCATAGCTTTGACTATATGGTCAAACTTATACGCAGAATACATCATGCAAATGCCAGACTGGATGAAGAACAAGCTGGAATCAAGATTGCTGGGAGATATATCGATAACCTCAGATATGCAGATGACACCACCCTTATGGCAGAAAGTGAAGAGGAATTAAAAAGCCTCTTGATGAAAGTGAAAGAGGAGAGTGAAAAAGTTGGCTTAAAGCTCAACATTCAGAAAATGAAGATCATGGCATGCGGTCCCATCACTTCATGGGAAGTAGATGGGAAACAGTGGAAACAGTGACAGACTTTATTTTCTCGGGCTCCAAAATCACTGCAGATGGTGACTGAAGCCATGAAATTAAAAGATGCTTGCTCCTTGGAAGAAAAGCTAAGACCAACCTAGACAGCATATTAAAAAGCAGAGACATTATTTTGCTGACAAAAATCCCTCTAGTCAAAGCTATGGTTTTCCCAGTAGTCATGCATGGATGTGAGCGTTGGACCATAAAGAAAGCTGAACGCCAAAGAATTGATCTTTTGAACTGTGAAGTTGGAGAAGACTCTTGAGAGTCCCTTGGACTGCAAGGAGATCAAACTAGTCCATCCTAAAGGAAATCAACCCTGAATATTCATTGGGTGGACTGACGCTGAAGCTGAGATTCCAATCTTTTGGCCACCTGATGTGAAGAACTGACTCATTGGAAAAGACCCTGATACTGGGAAAGATCAAAGCCAGGAGGAGACGGGGATGACAGAGGATGAGATGGTTGGATGGTATCACTGACTCAATGGACATGAGTTTGAGTAAACTCAGAGAGTTGGTGATGGACAAGGAGGCCTGGAGTGCTGCAGTCCATGGGGTTGCAAAGAGTTGGATACAACTGAGCAACTGAACTGACTATATGGATGTTTTTCAACAAAGTGATGTCTCTGGTTTCTGATACACTATCCAGGTTTGTCATAGCTTTTCTTCCAAGAAGCAGGTGTCTTTTAGTTTCATGGCAGCAGTCACTGAAAGTCAAAGTGGAAGTCACTCAGTTGTGTCAGACTGTTTGCGACACCATGGACTGCGCGTCCACGGAATTCTCCAGCCAGAATCCTGGAGTGCGTAGCCTTCCCCTTCTCCAGGGAATCTTCTCAATGCAGGGATGGAACCCAGATCTCCTGCATTGCAGTCAGATTCTTTACCAACTGAGCCACCAGGGAAGCCCAAGAATCCTGGAGTGGGTAGCCTATCCCTTCCCCAGTGGATCTTCCTGACCCAGAAGCTGAACTGGGCTCTCTTGCTTTGCAGGCAGATTCTTTACCAGCTGAGCCTCCAGGGAAGCCTGGCTGCACTCACTGTCCACAGCGATTTTGCACTGCAAGAAAATAAAATCTGCCACCGTCACAGGCGTTTTTATACTTCTTCTTAGGGGAGCTTCAAGGCAAGCTTGGAGAGAAGGATTATAATAATCTCCACTCTCAGATGAGAAAGTGGAGGCTCAGAGAAGCTGAGGGACGTTCTCGTGGTTGGGCAGCTAGTGAGAGGCTGAGGGGGATTTGAACCCAGAGTGTCAGGGCACCCCGCGCTGGCTGCTCCACCCCTCTGAGAGGTTGCTGGGCCCCACACTGAGGTCTGTCTACTCTTTAACATAGTACTCACCGAGTGTGTGTCTGTGTCTCTAAACTTCAGTGCGAGCCCAGCCCCTCCGCTGTGCTGGAGAAACAGGAAGTGGATTGCAGAGTTTAGAAGCACGTTCTCCTCATTTGACTTGGCCCACTGCCCCCCATGGGCCCCCGGGGACCAGGTCCCTAACTGTGTTTTGATTTGGTGTTTCCAAGAGTGCAGAGAAGACCTGCTGTCCCACGTTGTATACCCTGCTCCCAAGCCTCGAGGGCTGCTGAACGCCCAGTGGTCTCACCAAAGGGTCTGGGCCCCAGTGTCGAAGTGCAGATCACCAGGTCCTGAAGGCCAGCCCAAGGCCCTAGCGGTTTGCAGTCTTCTGTGACTGGGAGCAGGCAACCCTGAGCGGCCTCTTGGGGTCCTGCACCCCTCTGACAAACCCCACTGGTCTGCAAACCAGTGAAGGGAGGGGGCTTGTCCTCCTGCTGTTGGGCCCTGGGCTTAGGGCCCAACCCCTCCCCGCTGGGGGCACAGTGCCCGAGCAGATGGCTTCTCCTCCCTCCCGCCGGACGCCATGTGGACCTTTCTTTACAGGCTTGGTTACAGAAGAGCCCTTCTGCTAGCTCCCAGGTCGATTTCAGAGGGAGTGGCTCTCTGTGACCGTGTCGCTTTGCTGTGTTCCTGAGGGGGCACACCCAGCCTCCCCCCTCTCCACCATCTTGATACGTTTCCACCGTGATCACGCACATTTTGATTAAGCAGGACCACTGGAGCTGTCAAACAAGGATGCTTGTGGTCTTCGGTCTGAACGTTGCTTTTCCTGCATTGATGCATGTGATTATCTTGGGGATTCTCTGCTGATTCAGTGGTGAAGACTCTGCCTACAATGTAGGAGGAGACATGGGTTTGATCCCGGGGGGGGGGGAAGGTCCCCTGGGGAAGGAAATAGCAACCCAATCCAGTATTCTTGCCTGAGAAATCCCATGAACTGAGGAGCCTGGTGGGCTACAGTCTGTGGGGTCATGAGTCGGACACGACTTAGCAAATAACCAGCGACCATAGCATTATTGGGGAGTTATTAGTACCTCCCCTCGTCCCTCCTTGCCTCCTCTGTTCTTTCCTTCCGAGTTTCTATTTTCCACCCACAGCCTTTCACTCAGTCAGTCAATCGATTCAAATATCACTTCACCTTAGGGTCCGTAGTTCGCTCACCAAAAATGGCTCCAGGAAGCAGGGCAGGCACGTGCCCTGAAATGATCCGTTTTATTTGATGTCACAGTTCTGTTTCGTGGGGCAAGTTTCAGGATACCCGCTGAATTCACACTTTCTCTTCGGGTGAGATGGAAGATTGTTCAGTCGGTTTTCTCTTTTTTTTCTCTCTCAATCGCTGCCCACTAAGCTCTACTGAATGCATTTTCTTCCATTTCTGTAATCTACGTCTATGAATTGTCAGAGACACAAATGGAAATTTTACTTCCAAACTGCTGGTCTTAGGGGAAAAAAGATTTGCTCTCTTTCACAGCGTTAGTTGACTGCTTTACATTTGAAGTTCTTTATTCGGTTGTGTTCCTTGTGAAAAATGATACTTTAGGGGTATGAAGACTGGCTACCCTGGTGGCTCAGTGGTAAAGAATCCACCTGCCAACGCAGGAGACGTGGATTGGGAAGATCCCCTGGAGGACGAAACAGCAGCCCACTTCAGTATTCTTACCTAGAGAATTCCGTGGACAGAGTAGCGGTGGGCTAAAGTCCATAGGGTCTCAAAGAGTCAGACACGATGGAGCCACCAAATCACCACAGGAATATGAGAAGAGCAAGAGTCCATAGCTGGGGCTTGCATCTGACCCAGCAGCCTGGCGTGGTGAGTGCTGTCTCCTTACTTTTACTGGACAGGGCGCAGATGCAATTTCCTCAACTTCAGCTGCAGAGGGCCAGTGCACGGGGCTTCTGGGTCCCGGTGCCATTGGTCTGAGACACGTGGGGGCAGGGGGCTTTGATGGACACAGGGGTGTTGGCCCCAAATCTCAGACGGGATGCTGTTCAGAGCTGCTCCTGGATCCCCACCCCCGTGGCTGTTCTCTCTCCTGGTCACTTAATCCATCAGAGAGAGGCCCGGTGACATCACCCATCTCATCCTTTCAAGTATTTCCAGATATGAGAAGAGTTTGGCTTTTCGTGGGTCTCTCGTCTTCAAGGGGAGAATGTGAAATGAAAACCAGCTGAGGTTAAAATGCACCAATAAAGCAACTTGCATTCAGAGAACTTTGAAAAATATTTAAACCAGTTGTGGTGGCTCAGCTTTTATCAGCCTACGAACTGTTTGGGGGATGAAGACGCAGTTGGATTCTGGCTGTATGCGCAGACTTTGCCATTCAGTAGCTGGAGGCAGGTCCTGCACTCTGGCAAACCTCAGTGTCTCCATCTGTAAAATGGGGTGATACGTGAACACATACCGTAGTTGATGGTGTGAGGATGGGTGAGAACTCTTGCAGACGGTTTTATCAAGGTGCCTGGCTCAGAATGAGTGTCTTAAAAGCCTCCTTGCACGCGTTAGGCACGAGGAATGTTTGGAACGAGTCTAGCGCACTGAAGGCCTCATCCACATGGTGGGCAGCTTACTTCTCGAGGTGTTAATGCCCTGAGTGTTTATCTGGGAAGCACTGGAGATACTCGAACTCTGGTTGTAGAGAAGACTCCTGAGAGTCCCTTGGACTGCAAGTAGATCAGACTAGTCAATCCAAAAGGAAATCAACCCTGAATATTCATTGGAAAGACTGATGCTGAAGCTGAGGTTCCAGTCCTTTGGCCAGTGGATGAAAAGAGCTGACTCGCTGGAAAAGACCAGATGCGGGGAAAGACTGAGGACAAGAGAAGAAAGGGCCGACAGAGGATGAGATGGTTGGAGGGCATCACTGACTCAATGGACTTGAGTGTGAGCAAGCTCCAGGGGATGGTGACGGACAGGGAAGCCTGGTGTGCCGCAGTCCAGGGGGCTGCAAACAGCTGGAGCCGTCTGAGCGACCGAACACGGTGGTTCGCACCGAGCGTTGGGCAGGGCACTGTCCTCTGTGTGCCCCTAGGGGGGTCGGGCTTGCGATTCACTGCCCACGAGTGCAGAGAGCCCTTCTGACATGAAGCCTGAGTGTCAGGGGCATCAGTGACGGGGGGCCTCAGGGATGCCACCAGGTCAAGAGCTTGTTTGGAGCAACCACCTTCTTTCTTCTCTCCTGACACTTCTGGGCTCCCTGCCCTCTGGGTCCTCTCCAGGCCCAGGCGGTAGAGGGTCCTGGCCTTGCTGGGGGACTCTGGTTGCTCCCTGGGAGGTTGGCTGATGGCTTTTTAATTGAGCCTCAAGTCTGTTGACATAATGGGAGAGTCAACAGCAGTCCCGCTTGCAGGGGGCAGAGGGCAAGAGAATCATTTTGCATTTTAATGATCCCAGGGAACTCTTGTTCGTTTTCCCTCTTAATTTTATTTTCCTTTCCTGTTCTAAGCTCAAGAAACAGTCTTAGAATCTTTATAACAGTAAGACTTTTTTTTTTCCAAGTTAATGTCGGCAGGACAAGAGTGGTTTTAGTCTCACTTTGGTTGATAAATGACGCTTGTTTTAATTTTGTATCGTGGAGAATTGATTCAAGATGACTTGTAACGTCTGGAACGACGGTGCCTAATGCGAGTCTTGTTTTGACTAGCCAGAAGTCATTCTCATGTGCGAGACGGAGGCCTTTTAATTGAGGCTGTGTTGCAGGGAATTCACGTCTGGTCACAGGTAGTTCTCGAGGCATCCAGTCAACATTTTAATCATACTCGTCACTTGCTGGCTGGGTGACTGTGGGGCGCATAACCTTTGTTCCCAGCTTACTAGTTTCCTTGTCCGTAAATTTGGAGTGATGGTCACCACACAGGCTACTGTGAGAGCGAAGCGGGTGATGTTCATAAACAGTTCACCCAGGAGCTGGAGCCTGGCCCGTGGTGTGCACAGTGGATGTTTGAAGTCATAGGTGGTCTTCAGTTGGTTTCCCTACATGGGCCTCTCTCTCTCCGTCTGCCTCTGTCTCGCTCTGAGGACTCTCTCTCAGCTGTATTGGTTCCCTTGGGTGGCTGGAAGCAGGTGGAAGTCTGCAAAGAAGGAAGGATCCTCCTGAATGTGGTGTCCTTGGGTCAGGCAGCACTGGGGCCAGGCTGCTGATTTTACTAGAAATCACGTCAGGTCTCGAATACCTGAAGCTGGTGATGCTTGCTCCTTGGTAGAAAAGCTAACCCAAACCTAGACAGCATATTGAAAAAACAGAGATAGCCTTTTGCCGACAAATGTCCGCATAGTCAAAGCTGTAGTGTTTCCAGCAGTCACGTACGGATGTGAAAGCTGGACCATAAAGAAGGCTGAGCCCTTGTGAATTGATGCTTTTGAACTGTGGTGTTGGAGAAGACTCTTGAGAATCCACTGGACTGCAAGGAGATCAAACCAGTCAACCCTAAAGGAAATAAGTCCTGAATATTCATTGAAAGGACTGATGCTGAAGCTGAAACTCCAGTACTTTGGCCACCTGATGCGAAGAGCCGACTCACTGGAAAAGTCCCTAATGGTCGGAAAGATTGAAGGTAGGAGGAGAAGGGGACGACAGAGGATGAGATGGTTGGATGGCATCACTGACTCGATGGGCATGAGTTTGAGCAAACACTGGGGGATAGTGAAGGACAGGAGAGCCAGGCATGCTGCAGTCCATGGGGTCGCAAGGAGTAGGACGCGACTTAGCAACTGCACAACAGCATAAAAAGTGTTAAAAATACTTATGACTGCATTAGATGGATTCTTCCGCTTTTAAAACCCAAGATGAATTCTGTTATCTGCCTATACCCACATACACCCCTCCTACACAGGCCGGGTCCAGTGTGCTGTGTGCAGCTTTTCTGATGCCCAAGCAAGCCTGCAGGTTATCACTCAGGCGTCTCTGTGCCCGGTGAGGCCCCCGTGAACATGAAATCAACCCGTCAGCTCCAGCAGCTTCTCTGCTGTCCGGGATGAACGAGTCAGCACTCTAGTCTTCTGGGAGAAAGGCAGAAAGGAAGGAGAGAGGAAGCCCCCAGGTCTTCCTCAGCTCAAAAGTGGAGACCCTTCACTCAGCTGCAGGAGTGGGAAGACTCGATTTGTGACTGCAATTTAATACATTAAAAACACCACTTTAATGCAGGCCATGGCTCAGATGGTACAGAATCCGTGTGTAGTGCAGGAGACCTGTCCCTGATTCAGGAAGAGGCCCTGGAGAGGGGAGTGGCTAAGCACTCCAGTATCCTTGCCTGGAGAATCCCATGGACAGAGGAGCCTGGTGGGCTACAGTCCAGGGGGTCGCGAAGAATCGGACACGACTGACTGGGCGACTAACACGCATGCTGTAACCAAGATCTGTTGTTCACAGAAGTCAGCCTTCAGATTTCAGAGAGTTTTTATCGCGTGAAACTTCCCCTGCTTTCCATGGAGCTGTTACCTGAAATGAACGGAGAGGTTCGCACAGTAGGATTTTTCCCAAGACCGAGGGCAGAGTCTGACGGTGCTTCAGCCTCGACGGTGCCGTTCTGTGTCCTCATCACCCCAGCCCACACGTGAGGTCTGCCTCCGGTGTGGGCCTGGAAGGAAGGAGAGGATCCGGCATCCAGACGTGGGTGACCTGCTCATCCGGGCACCCTCTGTGCTAACCCCACACCTGTCTCAGAGGCACGTCTGTCTAGGGCTTGCCCCCTTGAGATGCCTGGTGAGTGCTCTCACCAGGCCTGCAGTGCAGTAAGGCTGAAGTCCCGGCAGCTCAGCTGTAAGGCGATGCTCTGTCAATCCTAGCTCATCGGAAATTGAAGCTATCCCTCTGGGTTTCAATTCTGACCAAGTTGAAATGTCTCCTTTTTTTTTTTTTTTTTTTATTATCAGGAAACCTTTTAATAGATTTTCACCAGTGGACCTCAGGTCACAGGAGGAAATACAGGGCAGAAAGATTAGACCAACGCTCTCATTTGGCTTTGCGGGAACAGGTTATAGCCACCCTATAAATAGTCGGCCCCGTGCAACCTTGAGACTTTTGAAAAGCTAACCATCAGCTCTGCGCAGGGCGCTTGGAGAAATCTGTGCTAACAAAATGTCAGGAGGCTGACAAACTGTCAACGGTCCTGGAAAAAATGTCTCCTCTTCTTCTCAGATCTAGTTCTCCTCCGTCAAATGGCTTCATCCTTCTTTCCAGCTGGGAAGGGATCCCTTGCATACCTCTGAGCCAGGCTCAGTCTGGGTTAGGAGCAGAGCATCTGGAGAGACCTGTCTCCTCAAAAGCACTGGGAGAAACCCGACCACCTCTGCCCTGGGGACTTCAGGCCCCGAGAGCCCAGGAGCCTCTTTCTCTGTTAACAGCCCTGGGCTGGGACAGTGTTTGTTCAAGATCACAACCCCATGTCTGCACCCCTGAGATGCTCAGCCCCTCATATTATGCCAGACTCTCTCCAGGTGGCATGGATCCCTCTTTAACCTGGACTGCTACTGAGAAATTCATTTTTCAACTCTTTCAGCTGAGCTAGTTTCCCTTTTCTGACTTGATCAGGCTTCCCCAGTGACTCAGACGGTAAAGAATCTGCTTGCAACACGGGAGACCCAGGTTAGACCCAGGAAGATCTCCTGGAGAAGGGAATGGCAATCCACTTCGGTATTCTTGCTTGGAGAATCCCATGGACAGAGGAGCCTGGTGGCCTATACAGTCCATGGTCTCAAACAGTCTGACTTGGTCTAGGGTCTAACATTTTCACTTTTTCTTTCACTTCTTTACAGCATCTTGAGAGGAACCATAGTTCATGATCATTTTACTTCTGTTTTTCTGTTCCTCTCACAGCATTGAGCTCCATAGCTGTAGTAGGTGGATGTCTTTTTTGTTAACTTCTTTACTGAAATGTAGCATATAGTCAAAAGAATAAATATAATGCAAAGAAATGGGAGTAAAGTAAACACCTTTGGGCCCATATTGCAGTTTAAGAAATAGGAAGACCAACAGGATTGGTGGTTCCTGGATTCCTTTTCCCGCCCACAACCCAGCTTCCAGCCTGAGCTTTGTGGAACAATTCCTGGCGTTCCCTGTAGTTCTGTCCCATGTGGATGTCACCTTAGCCACATCCTGTTTACTTCTGCATATTTTTACTCTGTGCAAACAACAGTCCGTTTTATTTAGTCTCTTGGCTGCCTTCCTCATTCACCAGTACCTTTCAGACGCTGAGCTCTGCTGGTATGGGCTGCAGGCCGGTCTTTTTCACTCTGTGTGCAAAGCTGCAGTTTATCCATTCTCTTGTCCTTTAACGTTGCCCGTGTTTTTGTTTTTCTTACAACAAACATTCTTCTAGAGACCGCCTTGTGCACGCCCCCTAAAGCAGATATAAGAGTTTCTCTAGGGATTATATGACCAGGAGTGGAGGGACTGAATGGCTGGATCGCACCTGGTGCTATGAAGGTGTCCCTCCACGTGGAGTGTGTCCCTTGCTGCACCGTCTGGGCCAGTCCTTGCTAGTAGCCGATGTGTCAGTTGTTCCCAAGTGATGATTGTGTAAATAGTTCTCTTCGAGGGCTTATTTTGTATCTCCCTAGTGCCGACTACAGAGAAGGAAATGGCAACCCACTCCAGTGTTCTTGCCTGGAGAATCCCAGGGACGGGGCAGCCTGGCGGGCTGCGTCTATGGGGTCGCACAGAGTTGGACACGACTGAAGCGACTTAGCAGCAGCAGCAGCAGCAGTGTTGACTACCTTTTCGTATATTCATTAAAAAAAAAAATTTCTTTGGGAAGATGTGCCCATTCACATCTTTTGCTTATTTTTCTTTTATTTCTTTGTTTCATTTAATAAGTTTATATTCAGTATCTAGTCTTACAAAATTCAGGCACTGACCTTCAGTGGTGTATGTTGNTGTTGACTACCTTTTCGTATATTCATTAAAAAAAAAAATTTCTTTGGGAAGATGTGCCCATTCACATCTTTTGCTTATTTTTCTTTTATTTCTTTGTTTCATTTAATAAGTTTATATTCAGTATCTAGTCTTACAAAATTCAGGCACTGACCTTCAGTGGTGTATGTTGTAAATATCTTCAGTCGGTTTTTGGCACCATTCCCTTACATTTTTGCATAGAGCTTTGCAGAGTTGTCCATTTTAACATAACCTGATTGATCTTTTTTTTTTTTTCTTCTAAAATGTCAGTTTTTTTTTTTTTCTCTTTTTTAAAACATCATTTCCTACACTAAGGTCATGAAGACATTCTGTCTATTGTGCCCCTAAACTTTTTCAGTTTCAACTTTACGTCATCTGTAATTGATTTTTGTGTGTGATTAGTGATTAATTACTCCACATCAGTAACTGTTTTGGCAACATCTGATTAAATAGTTAATTAATCTACTGATAATTAAAGGTACATCGATCATATTTCTTCCCCGTATGTGTGCAGAACACTTTCTGGACTCTCTCTTCTATCCCAAAAGTCTACTAGAACCCACTGCCAGTTCCACAAGCCTTTTATCACTGAGGCTAAGTGCTGTTTGCCGGACACCAAGATGATCTTCAGCCCTAGATTTTGTTCAGCATTGCTCTTAGAAATGCTTTGTATTTGCTGGGTAGCCGTGACTAATGGGTTATGCTGCTCAAATTTAATTTCCTGTTCAAGTTGTATCCATATTGAACTTTTGGGGGTCAGACTTAATTTGATTTTTCAATTGCTAGGAAAGGTATATTATAATCTCTCACTATAATGGTAGAAACTTCAATTTGACTTATTCAACTGTTTTGGCCTTATTTTGGAGCTCTAAAGTTAACTTTATGCAAGATTAGAATTTCTGTGTCTTCCTAGTGAATTAAATGTTTTATCCATTATGGGTGAAACATGCACTAGGGTCTCCTTTCTCCTTAACATCTATTTCGCCTTACGTTACTATCATTATATCTTTGCTATGTTTTGGGTTTTGGTATGAAGCTTCTGAGATCCTAGCTCCCCAGTCAGGGGTGGGACCTCTGCCCCCTGCACTGGAAGACAAAGTCTTAACCCCTGGACTGCCAGAGAAGTCCTTTTTACACTTTTAATATGCTCTCTTTTTTCCTTATTAGACATCATTGCTATATACTCTAGTCATTTAATCAGTTGAAGACTTTGTGAATCAGATGTTGGTTCTTTTATTTTTTGGCTGAGTCTGCTCATAGCATCTTGTTTCCTCACATGTCTTCTGATTTTTACTTTTATTTTTGAATTGTGAACTCATCATCCTCAGCACTTTGTGGAAATTCGTGAGGCTTTTAAGACATATTTCTCCAGAGGGACTCACGACTCCAGGCGCAATTTGAGTGCACTGTCCACTCAGGGCCACTTTATCATGACTTTAAAATGTTCATTTGAATTAATTTTAGACTGCATAAAAGTTGTGAAAATAGTACAGAAGTTCCATCGTTTCTATGCCCAGATACCTTTGACTTTAGCATTCACACAATCGTAGTATTAATAAAGTCGTCAAAATTAATGTGGCTACAGTACCTTTAGTTAAACCGCAGACCTCATTCAAATTTTGCCAATTTTTCACCGTAACCCTATTTGTGCTCCAGCACCCAGTCCAGGATTCCAAGTTACATTTGTCATACTTCCTTAACTCACAAATCTGTGTTAGACCATCAGTCCTTGTCTTCCAAAACTTGACATTTCTAAAGAATATTGGTTGTACAATATTTTGTACAAAGATGTTCACTGCAGGGTTATTTACAGTAGAGAAAGACCGAGAATAAACTAAACTGAAAAAAAAATGATTAATTAAGTTAGGGCACATACATTTGATAAATTACTATGAAGTCATTGAAACTATGCTTTTAAAGAACGTTTAAACATGTAAGATGACATAATATTATGCTTTCAAGTGACTTAAATATATCAGATAAAGAAGCACTTAAAGAAACCTTGAGGAAAAATGGTGTCAAAAGTGAACAGGGTTTATTCACGATTCACACGCATTACTGTGCTTTAAAAATTTTCTACACGGGTATGCATTTATAACTTTGTGATCAGAGGAAGCAAAGGAAAGCCGTAAAGGGGAATTTTGAGCTGCATTAATTTAATAAACATCTATGAGAGCGTGCAAACTTAGACATTGCAACAATGTAGCCATTTGCTCATCCAGAATTAAGAGTGAAGTCACAATTAACGGAGGGATTAAAGGATTGCACACTATAATGATAAGCCTCCTCACTTTACTTAGGCTTAGCCAGATAGCATCTGCAGAGCTGAGGACAAAGTGTGACTGGCTTATGCTTTTTTCCTCTCATGCCCTTGTATTACTATATAGTGATAGTGAAATGAAGTGGTTTTTAGCCAGGTAGAAAAAGCAGAACACTCTCTGTTTCCAAGTGTCTCTGCAGCACCCTGGTTGCATTTCTGTCTGAGCTCTGGCTACGCACTAGCTGGCTGAGCACTCTTGAGCAAGTTACCACTTGTTCTGAACGACTCATTCCTTCCTTTTAGGTGGGATAGTCTCCAAGATCTATTTCGGTTTTGCTTCTTCAAAGGTGGGGTTGCTATAGAAAGCAAGTTTTATTTTGTGATTTTTTTTTCGTAAGTAACATTTTGTGTTGACTACAAAATAAGGCTTTTGCAAAACTCGAATTCTTCCTACATAGCAGTCTTTGGGGTTCCAGAAGTACAGCATTGCACTGAGTATGTCTAGCCTGAGAGTGACGCTTTTCACTGCAACTGCAGCTTGGGTTTGTGTGTGCTTGACACTGACCCCCTCACTAGCAGAAGAAATCTAGAGGCTGCTGCCATTGGGGGTGAGGTGGTGAAAAAGGCTGTAAAGGGATGGAGAGAAGGGAGCTGGTCCTTGGCGAGTCTGCTGTCTGAGGGAGGGACTGGGCGCAGAAACGGATGAGGCTGCTTAGAGGTTTGAAGAAACGTCCCTGGCTCCGCGAAATGAGTTTCACAAGATTTTAAGTCTCTTAAAAATTAAAGCTCCTGTGGCTCCCTATCCAGAACATAAACAGCCCAATCAAAAAGTGAGCAGAAGACCTAAGTAGACATCTCTCCAAAGAAGACCTACATATGAGCACAGACACGTGAAACGACGCCTGACGTTGCTAATTATTAGAGAAATGTTTGATCTCGCACCCGCCAGAATGGCCACCAGCAAAGTCTACAAACAGGGAATGCTGGAGATGGTGTGGAGGAAAGGAAACCCTCCTCCACTCCTGGTGGAAATGTAAATCGGTGTAGCCACTATGCAGAACAGCATGCAGGGTCCTTAAAAAACTAAAAGTAGAACTACCCTATAACCCAGCAATCCCATCCCTGGGCATATATCTGGAGAAAAACATGGTCTGAAAAGATACATGTACCCCAGTGCTCACAGCAGCAAGACACGGAAGGAAGCTAAGTGCCCGTCAGCAGGTGAGAGGATGAAGAAGGCGTCGTACACGTGTGCCACGCAGTGTTACTCAGCCCGAGAAAGGATGAGATCACGCCGTTGGTGGCAACATGGGGGGACCTGGAGATGGTCCTACCAAGTGCAGTAGGTCAGAGAGAGAAATAGAGACCTCATCGAATATTGCTCGCAGGCATAGTCAAAATGATGCAAATGAACTTAGACTCGGAGAAAGAATTCATGGTTCCGGGGTGGAAGCCTGGTGGAGACCACAGATTGGGAGTTTGGGGGCGGGGCCCTCAGGCTGCATCTGTGGTTGCTGACGACACCCCGGGGGAACATCCTGGGCTGGGGTGGGAGCTCCTCCTGAGACTTCTTGAAGATGAAGCAGTCCTTTGCAGCACCTCCTCCAAAGCTGTGTCCACGTCTCTTTTGGTTCTCTCTTCCTCCCAGCCCCTCTTTGGGTGGTGAATTCTGAGAAGCACTTTCCTTCACTCCTCTGCCCGTTTATCTAGGCAGTGGAGACAAAGGGCTGTTAATTTCTGTCTTCTCGTTTAAATCCCACCATGTGTCAGGACTCATGGCTGTGATGTAGGTAGCTTCAACCATGAGACCTGCTTTTTTGACACCAAAAGTTGTTCGTCTCCTTTTAAAATATGCATAATTTATACACAGTAGGTGTTTTTGCTTGCTTTTGGTATGAAAATATTGAATTCTTAAACTAGGCTTGGCTTGGTCTTCCAAGTTCTGATTAATTGGGACTTTATACTAACATCCAGGCCCAGAGTTAAGTGTAAGTCTTGGAAGTTTATTAGAGAAAGTGGATAAATCTGCTTTCTTTGTTTCACGTATTTTCCAAGCTAGAATTTATCAGAAATTATCTCTCTGGATTGCAATAGCACTTTCACTATTAAAAAAGAAACGCCAGTGGGACATTGTCTGTTTCTGACCACGCCTGCAATTACCTTTAACCTCTAGGGTAAAAAAAAAAAAGTACTTATGCAAAGATGATATTTCTCCACCCAAGCTGTATATCATTATTTTCAGATTAGCGCAAAGGATGGAAACATGATCGACAGTCAAACACTGCTCCCTGTAAAATATCATGGTATAGTTTGATGCATCTGCAGAAAATATCAGATTTTTTCCCCCCTCAGAGAGCACAGCCTTTATCATGCAATTATTACTTGACTAATTGGTTCTATGTTAAGTACAAAGTTGGGCTATTGGCTAATCTGGGTCCGAAAAAATGCGGTCATCAGTTGTTTAGATGTCTCCTTTGATGGGCATCACCTGTGTTCTAAATAATTGCGGTGTTATTTGAGTCAATATTGCTTGCATTTATCATTCCTGGAGTGGAAACTCTGGCCTAAGTGTGGGGATAATTGGGCACTGGGGATTATTAGAAGTCTTTATTATGTGGAAATGCCTAAATAACATCTGTTCCAACAGTCCTGCTCTTCAGGGCTGCTTTGTAGTTGCCACGTCTTCAGGGACCTTCAAACCAAGAAACAAAGAAATTCAATATAAACTGCACTTCACTTAAAGCCCTTTAAGCCCATCAAGTGAGCGTGGCCCGGGCCTGGGTTAGCCTGAGCCTCAGTGAGGAGAGAAGGGCTTACCCCGAGTGCTCCCCGGGTTTTAATGTAAACACTAATCATAGCCCCTGCATTTCTTCTACTTCTCGCAGTCAGGATAACGTACGAAAGCTGTATTTGCTGAAGCCAATGACTAAATGGATCTCTGACTCTCAACCTAACACTTGAATTTTAATCCAGGGGCTTAGGTATGCAGAATAGCGCAGGAACACTTTTTTGTTTGGTTTGGTTTGGTGAGATTTTCACTCTTGAAATGAGGCAGTTCTTCCTAAGAAAGGGACAAGTTCTGTTGGAATGTGGAGAGGAATAACATCGTGGGCAGAAAAAGGGTTAGAAGGCGCCCCCCACGCTGTGCCCACGCTCCAGGCCACAGTGGGCCTGAGGCCACACCCACCAGCTTTGGGCCCTGACCCTCAGGCCACGTGCCCTGTGTGCGGTGGGCCGTGTACCCAGGCTGGGCTGTTGATGCCCAGGCCCCGTGGCGGGGGCCCGTTAGCCAGCAGTGGTCCTCCCTGGGCGCTGAAGGCGATAGGGATGTTGGAGACCTCAGTGAGGAACTAGTGGGACAGGTTCGGTGAGAGGGGCGCATCTGGACGAACGCCCGGCCCCCAGGCTGGAGGCCTGCGGATGGAGGGAGGCCCCTGAGGGTTCTGGCGGCGAGTCCAGCCCAGGTTCAAGCCCCTTTCTCATGGGTTCCAGGAGGGCCAGCCCGCTGGGGCAGCTCCCACTTCCCGTCCCTCTTTCAGCCTCCGCTGTCGGACACCAAGGACTGTTTAAACGGCTACTGCGATGGCCTCAAATCGAACCTATTTAAGAAAGCCCTCCCGCCACGGCGTGTCTGTGAGGCTTTTCCTCTGATGCACATGGGCTAAGCTGCTTCAGCTGGGTCCCACTCTGCGCTACCCCATGGGCAACTGGTCGTGGTGGTGTGATTGCTAAGTCGTGTCCGACTCTCACGACCCCATGGACTGTAGCCCTCCAGGCTCCTCTGTTTACTGGATTCTCCAGGGAAGAATACTGGAGTGGGCTGCCATTTCCTTCTCCAGGGATTCTTCCCCACGCAGGGATGGAACTCAGGTCTCTGGCACTGCAGGCAGATTCTTTCCCAACTGAGTTATGCAAGAAGCCGCATGGGCAACTGAATAAAATAAATACTGATGATAAAGTGAAACTGAAGGGATACACTCAAGTATGTGGCTCCCAACAGCAAACAGAAAGGAAGCAAATTATTTGGTTGGGAAGGACAGACTGTCTGGTGAGGTTGCAATTCAAACTGTCACTTTGTGCTGTTAAGGAAATTGCTTATTTTCATGTCTTCAGTGCCTTATCAGAGTACCTACCACAGAGCGGATCCTCAGTGCAGTTCAGTTCAGTCGCTCAGTCATGTCTGACTCTTTGTAACCCTATGAACCACAGCACGCTGGGTCTTCCTATCCATCACCAACTCCCGGAGTCCACCCAAACCCATGTCCATTGAGTCAGTGAAGCCACCCAACCACCTCATTGTCTGTTGTCCCCTTCTCCTCCTGCCCTCAATCTTTCCCACCATGAGGGTCTTTACAAATGAGTCAGTTCTTTGCATCAGGTGGCCAAAGTATTGGAGTTTCAGCTTCAACATTAGTCCCTCCAGTGAACACCCAGG